>CAUYLG010052723.1:0-55129 GCA_963573385.1 Cacajao melanocephalus | reverse complement strand
TCACTACTTTTCTAAGGGGTTAGTAAAGGCAAAACAGAAGCATGCTTGTAAAAGTAAAACACAATAGAACACATGACTGCTAAGTATAGGGGCAAACTGCATCCCATGACCGCATAGCTATCTGGCCATTGTCCTCAACAGTTTACACTTTAACCAAACGCTCTTTTGATTTCTTCTTTCCTTAGCTCGACTTCCTCCAACTGGAGACACTGTGTCTGGGCTCAAACTCACTGTTTGGTGAGACCCAGTGTCTAGGGGTCTCACACAGGAGCGTTCCTCGCAGTTTATATGATTTACTCTTTACTATATCATCACCTCTATGAAAGTAAACAATTTGTACCTTTTGCTTATCAGTACATGCTCCAGAACTACAAATGCTTAACTGACATTTCTTGAATAAATGTATATATATTTCTGCTGACCCAATACATTAGAAATATTTTAATTAATAATCTTAACATGTCTACTTTTTACATTATAACTTGAATATGAGTCCTACACAGTAGCCATACATTCTGCCCAAAATAGCAGTGATGGTTATGAAATTATTCATTGAAAACTTTATTTCCTGTGTTATACAGATAATTTCCTAACTTTCTGCTACATTTTAATTGCCTGAATTTGAAGGCCAGCAATATAAGGGAAATTTTATTGGTCAGATTACTATACTGGATTTATGCAGTTTTGTTTTACTTAACTGTGGTATAAAGAGTTTCAATTAGCACACTGGCAGCAATAAAATCCTTTGTCAATACATTATAGCAATATTCTAAGCATGAATGAACTTTAGTAGGGACACAAATCATTAGTAATGAAGTGGTCCTTTGACAGATTAAAAAAAAAACACACAGCAGAATGAGCTTACATGCATTTTGCTTATCAAGTGGAGACTGGAATGAGTTGTATTGTCAAGCAGCCTGCAGACTATCAAAGTCCATAGTTGCCCCAGACTTTTTTGAATTTAAAAGCTTGAATTATCTGATGACATTCATTGTTCTTCCCTAGTTTATAAAAAATTCAACAATATTTTAAGAAGTAATAAAATTATTAGAAAGTTAAGTTATGATTTTTAGTTTGATTATCTTATTAGGTGTTAAGGCTAAAACTCAGTGGATGAAGTGATTTGCTCAAGGTCCTATAAATGGCACAGATGCACCTAGTATCCAAATGTCCTGAGTCATAGTGTCATATATCTAGATCAAAGTCCCTGTTTGAATTATTGGTGCCAGAATGTATGTGTCACACTTCCACATAGAAATTTATAAATTTGTCTTCCTCCTTCTCGTCTAATTTATATTTTCCTGAAGAAATAGCTGTACACAGACCACTGTCTCTAATATGTGTAGAACATAAAACTCAATTGAAAACATGTAGGCATAGATACCAGATTACAGATTATGCTTCATTAAAACAGAATTGACCCTTGAATTAGTCCATTCTCATGCTGCTAATGAAGACATACCTAAGACTGGGTAATTTATAAAGAAAAGAGGTTTAATTGACTCATGGTTCAGCATGGGTGGGGAGGACTCAGGAAACTTACAATCATGGTGAAAGGGGAAGCAAATACATCCTCCTACACATGGTGGCAACAAGGAGAAGTGCAGAGCAAAGTGGCACAAAAGCCCCTTACAAAACTATCAGGTTTCATGAGAACACACTCCCTATCATGAGAACAGTATGGAGATGACCACCTGCATGATTCAATTACCTCCCACAAGATCCCTCCCACAGCATGTGGGGATTATGGGAACTACAATTCAAAATGAAATTTGAGTAGGGACAGAGACAAACCATACCATTAAATCTTCATAATATGGGGACTGTTCTCCTGCAGGGATAAGAATTATTGCAAATTAATCTAATTTATAATATAAAATACTTGTAACTGTTTTTTTCAGAGTTAATAGAAATCTCAAATTATATATTAAGGAGACAATGTTGTTTTATTTTGCTAAACATACATAGAGGAATTTAAACAAATGGATAGAAAAGTACAAAGTAGAGGTCCTGACATGGCAGCTATTATGACCATAAAATTAGCTGAGTACTATTTTATTTTAAAACAGGGTATTGTACTTGAAAAAACTCTATTAAATAAGTTAGACATTTCACCTATAAGCTTATTTAAAAGTTAGTTGGCTTAGCAATTTTTGTAATTTAAAAATAGTTTAAGGGTAAGTTTTAACAGAGCCTGTGTGCAAATAATTATAAAATCTTATTTTAAATTAATGAGATTTTACTGTAATAAGAAAAAATTTAAAGTCCTAGTTTTTATTGTTGTATTTACTTAGCTTAATCTTGTATTCATTTTCCACTTACCTAAGAAGCAATTTTATGTTATAGTTTTTTCACTCTTGTAAACAGTAGATTCATGCTAAAGATTTTCTCTCTAAACTCCAGAAGTGTAAATATAAATGATGATCTACTTATTTCTGACTTTATTAGCTATTCTCATTAACAATAAGTTGTTTAAAGGAATGAGATATATAACCATAAGGAGATATAAAATTGTCTTATGGATGACTAGTTTGATTTTGCTATACAAGTACCTTAGTCACCCTAAGTATTTTGCATTAAAGCCCATTTAAATGAATTTTATTTTGAGAGTTGAGAATGACTTTTTAAGTAAAGAGAATTATAGATATTTTTCCTTGAGTCATACAAATGAGAATACAGCTTTGAGATTGGAATGCAATCTGTGTATTAACATAGCAAAGGTTCAAATTACAGTTCAGCTATCTGTTAGTTGTGAGATTTCCACCAATTTACTGCATCACCATTACATTTCTCCAGACATGAAATAAGCATAATGATGCTATTAGAATCTCTAAGGATTAAATGAGATAATGCAAATATAGCAGTTAGGACAGTGACTGACACACAGTATGCACTGAACATCCAACTATTAATGTTTTTCAGCTCTTATGATTTGAGAATCAGTGGCTGAGACAATATTGTCCTTTAAAAATTAATTAGGGTACAAAAATATATAAAATGAAAAAAGCCTCAAAATACAAGTAAGGTAGCTTTTAATAGAGATGATAGATATTTGTAATCTATTTTCATCCCTTAAGCATCATTGAATACAACAAAATAAACATATAATGAAAAGACTCAAACTCCTTAGTCAAAGCAAAAAAGTAAATTATCAAAATCTAAACCACCAATCCAGAAGAACATATACCCAACAGAGAAACTGGAGTAAAAAAGAAATCTAAATCAGAGCTCGAGCTCCTCAAAATCAGAAAGGAGATGGACTCAAAAAATAAAAAATATAAGTTTTTAGCATTGAAACGTCCTCATTATGGCAAGACACTTCCTAATTGGGAAATGCCCCCTGGGTCCTCCCAACTCTACTCTGAAAAGAGCAGCAGATCCCCACTGCATCCTGCAGAGCAGCAAGTGAGGTTTTCAAAAATATGCTTGCCAGCTCTCTTGGGTTACTATGGTAAGGTTTACAAACTGCAGATATAGAAGAATGAAAAAGGGAGAGAAAAATAAGCACATCCTGGAGAACCTGAGATTAACAGGGGTTGACAGCAGGTATATGATAGTTCATGCTGAGGGACTATGCAAGACTGAAAGTTGAATGGAAGAGTAGAACATTCCTCTCTCCGATACCTTCTCCTCCTCCACACAGTTCTGTAACAATATTTGAATAAACAGTTAGCTCACACTCAACAGTATTACTAGAAAGGAAGGTGCTTGGTGACAAGGTACACATAGGAATAAAGGAAAAGGAAAATAGAGGAAGCAAAAAGGAAATGTATACCTGATGCCAAATGGGAAAGCACTCTAGAAAGAAAGGTTCTTGAGAGTTTCAAATAAATATACAATTAATGTTACCAATGATAAGGAAGCTTTACGTCTTGGAATATATCCTTATTTTACCTGCATTCTTAAATGATAATTTAGCTGTACATAAAATTGTATAATGAAAATGTTTAAATTTCATACTTGGTGGGTAATAATTTATTTTGCGTCTGATCTCTAAGTATTACTGATTAAAACTCCACTGAGAGTCTAGTCATCAGTAACTCTTTTAAGGCATAAAGTCAAATTTATATATTTTAAGATTTTCCTTTGTCTTTCATGTTCTCTGGTTTCAACACCTAGTTTCTCAGTGAATCTAATTATGATCTTCCAAGTAAACGCTCCTGTTTCTTTTGGTCTCATTTTCAGTTTCTGTTTTTGAAAACTGTGTTGCCCTATTTATTTTCCTGTTTTCCTGTTCTAAAAATAGTATTAAACAGATCTTGAAATTTTCCTAATTTTCTGTATCTCTTGCCTTCTCTTTGATATTTTCTGCCTCTCTTGTGAGCTATTTCTTTAGATTATCTTCCAATTCACTAATTTTATTTACAACAATATTAATCTGACTCCTTAACATATCTGTCCCACACACCATGGGTATACTATTTGTTTATAGATGGTTCATTACTGCATTTTTCTAATATTTCTTTTTGTTTAATAACTTCAATATCTCTTTATTAGCTCTGAAAGTTTCAGTTACATATACTTATTTTTAAATCTCTTCAGATTATTTTATTCTCTAGTACTGGGGGCATAAATACTCTCAAATGTTGCATCTGCTGGTTCTTTCTCCTGTGTATTTTGCACTTTCCTACTGTGAATTTATTCTCTGGGATATCACGCTCTATGAAATTATATGACCTTGGTTTTGGAGTCTTCTCTAAAGATCAATTTTGTTTTATCTAAATGTGGCCTTACAATTTTTCTCCTATTCTCTAATAGATTTTCTTGTAAATTCTCAGCTCAGTCTTCTGTATAAAAAGCATACAGTTGTATAGATCATACATTGAACAAGAGCACCCAACTGAGGGGATACTGGTGCTAGAAATTCAGTCTTGTGGATTAATCAAGCCATGTATTCTGATGTGAAAAGGTAATCATCCAGAAAAAGGACACTTTTTTCACAATCCATGCAAGGGTCTATTTATGGGCTGGAATCAGCCCTGTTCCTCATCTATCCATGACCCAAGTAGATTTTAAGTTTACTTATCACTTTCCTGAGCTAGTGGATGCTGTGTTTCCTAGCATATTGACGAAACATCCCTTTATGGATGCCGATTTTTCACAGAAATCTAAGTTTTAGCTTGTGGCTTTCACAGGCCAGATAATCATCACCCAATATTTCATGGACATTTCAACCTTAGCATCTAGTTTTAAGGCCTGTATACAGACTTTGTACTCTGTTGAGCCACTAATTATCAAATACTACTCACCACTCTGTCTCTATTACCTCTGACATGTATTTCACTTTCTAATTTTTTTTCTGTTTCTTATGTTTCATCCAGGAAACTTGTTTGTTAGAAAGGAAAAATACCAGCCCACCAAATTAGTAGAAATTTAGTGCTTTCTTTTTGAATTCCTGATCATTTTTTTCATGGACATAAAAATCTCAGGTTTACCCTCAGTTCACTGGCTATTCCTTTTAAGTCTCTATTCTGAAAAATATTTTTTCTAATTTGGTTGACTGTTCTACCTTGGTTCTAATCCTTTGTTGTGTATTAATCTGTTGTTAATATGTTACGTTTTATTATTGTAGACAAATGGTAGGGTTATTATGATTCTTTTAAAACTTCTACATCCTTAAAGGTATGACGATTCTTAGTGCTCACTTGTTTCCTGGAAAGAGGTTGCATCTCCTAGAGGGAAGGCATGGAGGAAGTTTGGGGATTATCCAATCCTTTTCTTTTGATCAATCATATCTCCCTGGATATATAACTTCTACTCAAAATGTGTACAGTAATTTTATTGTTTTCGTTATATTTTAGTATAAATAGTCTTGTAAAAGTAACATGTTCTCATTGTAAAAAAAATGAAAAACATGTAGAAAAGTTTTTTAAAAAGTAATTTCACAAAAATAAATAAATAAATAATGAATGTACAACCACAATTTCCAGTACTTGGTTGCTAAATGTTACTGATATTTCTTGACTATCATTTCAATAATCTTTCTATATTCATATTAAAAGGAATAAAGAGATGTAAAACATTTTATAGTTATTTTATTTAAATGATTTTAAAATGTTATATTTAATTAAGTTTAATTTGTGTTTGAATTTCAAAGAAGAAAAAGAAACTGAAGTATAGATGCCTGATAGTCAGCCAGGAGCATCCTAAAATGCTTTCTTCCCACATAATTGCACTTAATGCAAGTGATTGTCAACATATTCCATATAACCTTTGCAATTGCTTCATAGATATATAAACTATATTTTAATAATATTCAGAAAAGAGGATTAGCTGTGACACTTTATTATCCTAAAGCCTGTAACTACCTTAAACTGAAATCTGCTAATGAAACTCTTGATCTCCTCTGCCAAACCTCTTCTTCCCAAAACCAGCAAATCTCTGAAATGGTAAATTTATTCTGCATAGTATTCATGCTAAAAATATTTTGACATTTTTGTCTTTTTACTTTTCCTTATACCCCAAATCCAATCCTGCCAGTTTTATTTTCTAAATGTACCCATAACTCAAACACTTTTCATAGCAACTTAATTACAATCCTGTTCCAAACCACTATTATCATAGATGACAACTGCTGAAATAGCATTTTTTTTTACTGGAATAGCATATATTATTAACATGGTCTGTTTTGCCTGCAGAGCTAGCTGTAGTGTATTATGACTAATAACACTCCCTCTATTCAAATGTATGGACCAAATGAATTCAGTGACTGATTCCAAAATAAAAAAGAAGCAGACAACAGAATCAAGGGCTGGAGAGCAAAGGATGTAGACTACTCTAAAGATCTACAGACAACAAACAGTAAATCTTGTGAAAATGATTCCAGCAGATATGACTCTAATAACATGCACCACAATCCAGTGGTATTGAGTTCTTTCAGGAACAACCTGATGAAATGTGAAGCCAGAATACAAATAGTAGAGTAACTTGGAGAATAGCAACATCCTAGGGAAAAAGTTTAGTGGAGACTCAGCAATTTAGAATGAGAAGATACAGGAAATTGAAGGAAATAACTAGAGCATACTAGAAGAAACAGCACAATAAAAAAAAAGCTTTCTGAATAACTTAGGAGGAGGGTAAAGGATATGATAACATACTCTCCATCATGGAGACACAGTAAATTATATCCTTCCTATGCCTTCAATTATGCCCTTCCCTGTGTGGACAGTGTGCAAGCAAACAGTGAGATTTTCCAGTTAAAACTGAGTACCTCAAACACATATGACTATGTTCAACCTCGAGTGGCTAGACACCATTGATTCATAATGCACTTCCAAAAACACAGATAACCTTGTGGCAATTTGTTATTTCTGTCTAGGTTAGTCCTGAAACTCTGTGTGTGTGTGTGTGTGTGTGTGTGTGTGTGTGTGTGTGTGTGTGTGTGTGTGTCTGTACATATATATCTTGGAGTCCTCTCATTTTTGCTGAAATGTGTGCCTTTAATACATGAGAGTGTTCTATACACATGATACCTAGTCCCAGCTTGCTTTCTGGAGCAACTATACCTACAAATGTATCGTCACAGCATGTGTATGCTCCAGTGAAATTTTCTTTTTTTTTAATTTCATAACCCATGAAAGAAAAGACACAGAGGAAGAGAAACAGTACCATAGTCCCACCATATCTTTGGTTTGGCTTTCTACAGTTTCAATTATCCATAGTCAACTGTGGTCAGAAAATACTAAACAAAATTCTAGACATAATTCATAAGTTGTAAATGTACACACTGTTCTGAGTAACCCGATGAAATGTTGTTTACTCATTTAAGTAAAAGCAGCACCTCAGAGTATCTGCTCTATAGGTGTTCCCTGCTTGTTAGTCACTTAGGATTATCAGATTGCCTGTCCCAATATTTCAGTGATTGTGTTCAAGAAACCCTTATTGTATTTCTTAATGTCCCCAAAGCACAAGAGCAGTGAAGCTAACAATTAGATATACCAAAGAGAAGCCATAGAATGCTTCCTTTAAGTTCTTTCAACTCAATAAGGAAAGAAAAAAAAACATATATCCTAAGGTGGCTAAGGTCTGCATTATAAGAAACAATCTTCTATCTGTGTAATTGTGGATAAAGAAGAAGAAATTAATGCATAGTGTATACAGGGTTTGGTACTATCCTCGGTTTCTGGCATCAATTAGGCATCTGGAAATGTAGTCCCCATGGTTAAGGGCAGACTACTTTTTACTTAATCTACATTATTATCCTTTAGATCTATATACACAGCTCTATTCAAACAGAATCTGAATCTTTCTGTCTCACACTGGTTAAGAAGATTCACTCTGACTATGAAGCTCCTCAAATACTAGTGGTTAAAGTAAATTTTATCACCACACACACTCCAGGGTCTGCTGAGTGGCAGGTTAGGTAGTGGTGTCTTTGCTGGGTGACTTTCCTCAAGATCTGGTTGGAATATTATTCTTAATGTATTTGTACCCAGGATGTAATTCCTTGTTGATACATACCAAAAAGTCTTGATGTTTGTAGGCCACCTTCTCTTTGAGCATTCATTCACTACATTTTGTATTCAAATGGAGATTACATCATATTGGATTCCAACTAATCTAGCTTTTTGAATTCATGGAGCCATAAGATTTTGTTCATTGTTGATTCTCATAAAGTCTGAATAAATCCACTGAAGGAGAATGTTTTTGTTACCAGAATACATATGGTAAACAAAAACTACAAAGACATAACAGAGTTACAAGAAAAAAAATTCACAGATTTCTTTTACAGCTGGATTCACCTGAGTGTTTCCAGTGGGTATGGAAGTCAGCAAAACAGTACTTCATAGGAAAACAATATTAGCACTGACTCTTGTAGCAACTTCAGTCACACTGCATAGATTAAATATAAAAAGCCAATGACATTGTAGCAGGTCTATGACAGTATAAACAAAATTAAGTGTCCGGGTCAGCAGCTCCTCATGTAATCAATGACTACCACACCAATCCAGTAAGTGACAGGTACATAGGACATTCAGATAATAAGAAAAAAGCCATTATTTTTGTCTCCCAGACATTGAAAAGGAATAGCATATAAGCTGATTCTAAGATCAACGTAGCTCATCTTATCCACAGGCAAACTGCATTGATAGTATTATCAGAATTACAACATCCAGCTTTAAAAGAAAAGTGTATATTCTTTACAAATATGTGTTTATTCTTAGAAGACAAACAAATCTGCATGACTGACAATACCCAACCAGCTCAAGCTTTTCTCAGATCTCAGTCATAGCTAACTCAGAAATGATAACAAAGGGCCAGTCCGTAGATGTGGAATAAAGACTTTAAAGGACCCTCTCCACTAAATTCCTGAAGCTGGTGTCAGGCATAAGCCAGTGCAGTTATAGTAGCACTGGCGATGCCTCACTAACAGAGTCAGAATTGACTGCAGCAGAGGAGGAGTGCCTTGAAAACTTAACACACAGCTTCTCTGACCTGAGAAGAATGTAAACCATATTTTGGAAATTGGATAAAGAATAGGAAGACAGAAGCTTATAGTACCATTTTACTCATCAACATAGAAGAATACACTTAATAAATAAAAACTAAAATAGCATTTTAAAACAATATTGTCATTTATTTTTCCCCTAACTATGATGGGTTAGCTTATAGCACACCAATATGCCTGCCACCAAGAACGCAAATGAAAGCTATACAAAATACTAAAAATATCTATCTGGAGAAATCAGAGAGCTTCAGAGGCAGCCAAGTCTTAAGAGGCCAAGGTCCAAGAGCCAGGAAAACAGATGGAAGTGACCCTTATGCTGAGTTTGCAATAGTACTACGATGCTGGAGAGAGAAAAATCAGAATTGGATCTGCCAAGAAAAAAGAGCTCTAAGAAACATCTAAGACACTCAGGTAAAGTGGAGGTGAACCAGAAGGAGACCAATCTAATCAAGACTTTATAAGAGGCTGGCTAATTTAATAAATAAATAATATTATACATGTTTTTATTTGCATGAGATTGAATATATTTTATATTACTCATTAGATAATTGCTTATCTTCTTTATGTATTGTCCATTCATGAACCTTTGAGAGTATTGATTCTTTTTTCATATTTGTTATAAAATATCTTGTCATATTTTCATACTATCAGCAAATATAATTGTCCCCTTTTTGATAACGAGCTAGTTAATATACATAAGTATATTACATTTTTAATTCTGTAATAATTACAGAAGTTTTAGTCTTTAAATTTGACATTTATTAACTTTTTATTCTTCATTCATATAATAGATGAATAACAAAACTCAATAATACTTCATTCTATTTTTCACTCTGCTTTGAGAATATTTTATTATTTCTCTCTCTCTTTTTTTTTTTTTTTTTTGCATTTTTAGGGACTCATGGCTCTTGGCAGGCTTTGTGTTATTAATTTATCAACTGACATTCTTCTGCCCTGAATATTCAATTTATTAATGATTTTGGTCTAAGTGGGGCCTTTTATAGGTTTTATTGGTCTTTGAAAGGATTCTTATTTCCAGTTGCTAAGATATTTCAGATGCTTTAAATTCGATCATGCCCTAGACATAATTTTAGTGGGAAATGGATTGAAATCATCTGTTTGCCAGGTTTGCATATGAAGGTGACTTTGCCTCTAGATTATTTTAGTAAACAAAGTGAGGAATAATATTTTACAAATGAGTATATATCTACATGTCTAATTTGGCTTTGAATTATACAATTCTCACTGGATCTCTTTGGTTGAATAAGTACATATCTCTTTTATAGTGAAAAGCTTGATGTAAGCAAAGAAAAGAAAACATTTATTTGCTTTATCTGACAATATAAAATGGATTTCATTGTTTGTTTTATATGTCTTAATAACTGAACCATGAATTTTTACAACCCAACAAACAAAATCAGAAACTTTGCCTATCACCTACTTGTGCCATTTTGTTGCTAATTCCTTCATGCTTTTCAAGGAAAAACACTTAAATGTTAGGCACAAAATTCACTAAGATAATGATGCTGGAGAAAAAAAATGCATTCACAAAACCCAAATGATGAAAACACCAAATATCTGTAATTCTTAATCTGGTTGAGGACCAGGCACACTTGTGAGATACTGACACAAAAAATATTTTAAAGGGAGATTTTAAACTCCTTTCAAAAGTTTGATCCCTCAAGGATTTCCTTGAGTTTATGTTACAGAGAAACTCTCAATTGATTTATCAGGGTAAATACTAAATGAACAGGCTAGGATTTGAAATTAAGTAAGTTTCATTGCAACATTCACATTCTTGTCTCTGGTTCTTTCTGTCTAAAGTAACTTAGACTAGTATTCTCCAACGTGTTATTCTTGAAGGATTAATAAACAATTTCTGGCATTCTCACAGCAGTCTTCATCATGCTAGATATTGCCTTTGTCTATTGTTAACCCTGCATGAATACTTCCAGGAATGAGGGTTAGAAACTGTGGCCCTGGGCAAGTACTTTGCCCAGATGCCTATTCATCATTAACCCTTCTATTGGGGAATAATTCTTGAGATCCTTTCCAAGGAACTGAAAATAACAGGTCAAACAATACTTCCAAATCCAGTGAAAATGGAGTGTCTATAAGAAATCATCAATACCTCCACCTTGAAACAACTGTAAAACACGATAAAATACATAAGACAATGGTTTCAAGAAACTGAGTATCTGACACTGAAACTTTTGAGATCCATGAGAAATAGGAAACAAATAAGATAAATTCTACTATTGATTAGACTTAGTGTCCAGAAAATGTTTCCAGTATGTGGCAAATGTAGAAGGAACTAGATGGCTCAAGAAGTAGAAGAGATATATAGCTGAAAACTTGGGAATAATAGTTGAGTTCATAGGGAAGAGTACCAGAGAGGTGAGCTGCATTAAAAGCACCAAAAATCTTCAGAGAGTGTCCCTAATGTATTCAAAATATTGATTAGTACATGTACATGAGGAAACTATCCAAGGCCAAATATTGGGAATGGGGGGCAGGGAACCTCTTCAGAAGTGGCACCTGGATGTAATGGTGAGTTGATAGTAGTGTTTCTTCCTACCAGCTAACCTAGGAAACTCACAATTCATAAGGCATCAGATAAACTACGAAGGTTTGAAGTGCCTTGCATTAGCGTGGAATAATTTGGCCCACACTAAATTCTGTTCTTACTGATCTTAAGACATCTTAAAAACTCAAAAGAATAAATTATTTCCAAATAATCTAACTTTGTATCAGAAAAACTCTCCAGATTATTTATAATATAAAGATAATATACAGCATTAACGATGTAAAATTCACAATTTCTGTCAAAATATAAAAATTGTGAGATTGTAAAGAATCAAGGAAATATGACCCAATATTGGAGTATGGGAGAGAGAATAAATTAAAACCAATCCATAACCAAAAATGTAATAAAATTAGCAGATAAGAGTATTAGAATATTAGTTTAATTAGAATTAAGGAAGATTTTTTGTTTATGTTAAAATGACCCAAACAAAACTTAGAAAATTCTATTATAATAATATATGTAATTTTTTTTTAAAAAAAGGACTCGAGATTTATGGCAGATTAAACAATTAAATTATTTGAGAACTTAAAGACATAGAAAGGCAAACTATTAAAAATAAAATTCAGGGAGAGAGAAAAAAATCAAAATAAGCAGAGCATGAGTTGTGAAGTAACTTCAAGTGATCAAATGTAAGTATTATTTGATCTCATTGTAGGTAGACAGGGAGAAATATTTGAAGCTGTAACAGCCAAATCATTTTCAAATGTAATGAAATATATTTACACAGACCTATTCAAATATATATATACAGACCTGAAAAGCTTAACTAACTTCAATTATAAGAAAAATGAAAAAAATAATTCAAGGCTATTGTAAGCAAATTACTAAAAATCTGTGATAAAGTGAAAATCTTACAAGCAGAGACAAAAGTAGACATATTACTTACACAGGAAGAAAGATAAGGTTAATTGCAAATTTATCTTCAGAAACAATGAAATAATAGTGAAGCAATATATTTAAAAGTACTAAAAGAAAAAAAATGCTGTCAACTTAGAATTCTATACCAAGCAAATTAAAATTCACTAGGAAAAATAGATTTTTTTCAGACATGTAAAAACATAAAGAAATCATCATCAGACCAGAAATAAAGGACATGTTAGTGACAGTGTTTCTGAAAAAAATTAATGCTAAACATGAAAGTCTGGAACTAACACAGATGAATGAAGAGCACTGAAAGTGGTAACTCATTAATACATGACTTTTTAAAACACATCTTTTAAAAATACATTGACAGTTAAGAAATAGTAACAATGCTGTTTGAAATATATAACAAATATTGAGGCAGCATCCATGGAAACTACAGAAGAAAAGTCAGAAGGGAACACATGAAAGTATGCTGTTGCAGGGTTTTCTTACCATAGTAAAATGTTATAATATCACCAACTGGAAGGCAATAAGCTAGACATACTGTACTCTAAAGCAATCACTAAAATTGCATAACAAAGAATTTTAGCGAATAAGAAAACAGGAGATAAAAAGTAATTATCAAAGATAATCAAGTACTAAAAAAGGCAAAAAAAAAAGAAAAGGGAACAAAAAATAAATGGTACAAGTCAGGCACATTGATAATTCTATTAACTATATATAATCTAACCAAACAATTAAAAGAAAGTATTTTGATAAGCCAGATCTATTTATATGCTACCTACAAAAAATTTAACTTAGTTTATAAGGCAAGAATAAATAAGGGAAAGGATGGTAAGAAATAAATCCTGCTTGCAGTAATAAAAAAGAAAAGAAGAGCTTGAGTGGCTATTGAGACATGATAGATTTCATTAAAAAATTATTTTCAAAGATACAGAAAGATGTTGTTATAATGAGGTAAATTGATAAAGAAGACATAATTATCATAAACATTTATGGGCTTAAGTGGAGAGCTACAAAATATCTAAAGCAAAATCTGATAGAAGTGCAAGAATAAACAGACAAATCTTATAATAGTTATTTTAATACTTTAAATTAAAATTGCTAAAACAAGTAGACAGAAAATTAGCTAGAATATAGAAAGTTATCAATCAAATTTAACTAATATTTTAAGAACATATGTCCAAACTAAAATAGAATATGCATGTTTTTCAAGTATACACAAACTGCTAACCTAGAAGAACCATATTCTGGGCCATAATATAATCCTCAATGAATTTAAAAAGAATGAAATTATATAAAGTATTTTCTTTGACTCCACTAAATAATGTATGACAGAAAAATATGTTTAAAAAACCTTTAAGTATTTGGGAACCATAAAGCATTCATCTAAATAATCTATGGCTTAAATAATATATCATAAAATAAATTTAAAAATAGTGTTAAATAAAAATAGATAACTTATCAGAAGTTATGTAATTTGGCTAAAGCAACAATTAGAAAATAATTATAAGAGTAAACAATTACATTAGGAAAAATATGAAGATCTAAAAATATGAAGGTCTAAAAACAATGACAACTCTTTTCCACCTTGATGAACTGAAAAAAGAAGAGAAAATAAAACAAAGTAAGGAGAAAGACATGATAAAAATTAAAGATATAGTAAATGAACAAAAAAAGAAAAAATAATTTTCAGAAAATGAAACAAAGAATAAGTTCTTTGAGATAAATAAACTTATAAAACTTGCCCAAAATTTTTGAGAAAATAATCACAATATTATGAATGATACATGTGGCATCACTGTAGATTCTACAAATACCAAAAATATAATAAAAAAAAAAAGTATTAACAACTATAGGTAAATAAGTTCGATATTTTGGATAAAATGAACTTATTTGTTGAAAGACATAAACTACTAAACTCACACAGGAAGAAATAGTTTTATTATTCTCATTAAAGAAATTGAATTACTATTTTTAAAAATCTCACAAGTAGAAAATAAAGCTCAAAGTTGTCATTAATGATTTCTAGCCAATACTTAAGGAAGATATAATACTAGTTCTATACAAAAACTTACAAAATATTGAAGAGGAGGAAATGTTTACTAGATCAGTTTCTGACGCTAGTATTGCCCTTTTACAAAAGCCATACAGTATAAGAGTAAAATCTTAAAGACAAACATCTCTCATGAATGTAGATATAAAACTTGTAAACAAAATCTCAGCAAATATAAGATAAAATTACACAATATAATGATACATATTTCATAAAATATATACATTATAAAGTTTTATATTATAAAATATATATAAATTCTATTCAATATTATTTTGGAGGTTCTCTCCGGAGCAATAAAAAAAAGACATAAAAGTCATACAGAATGGAAAGGGCAAAAATGACTTTATTGACAGACCACATGATCATCAGTGTAGATAATACATTGAAAACATTTATTAAAAATCTAGAACTGATAAGTGAATCATGGTTAAATAATCCATACACAAAGGCAAGTTGCATTTCTAGATCAGAAATTTAATTTTTAAATATCACCTACAATAGCATCAAAAATTTGAAGTATCTAGGGATGCAGCTGATAAAGTATGTGCAAGACACATACATGGAAAATTACAAGGCCTTACTGAGAGCAAAACATTCCTAAAGAAATGCAGAGAAAGACTATATTCATGTGTCAGAAGACTCAATACTGTTAAGATGTAAATTCTCTCAAAATTTATCTATAGATTCAATACAACATGTATCAAAAGCCAAGCAGGTTTTTGTTTTATTGAAAATGACAAGAACGTTATAAGATGCACATGAAAACATTAAGAACTCATAATATCCAAAATAACTTTGAAAAAGAAGAATTAAGTTGGGCACTTAATGCTTCATGATTTAAAAAATAATTTCAAAAGTAGGATCAAGACAGTGTGTTTTGGCTTTGAGACAGACAACTATATCATAAATCATTATAGAGATTTCGGAAATGACAGAATACAGCTAAGATTTTTTGATTCATCACACCTATAGCATGATATGCAAAGAAAAGAAAAATAAGTCAGACTTCATCAAGATTATAACTTTTAAGATTAAAAACTTAAAAGATACAGTTACAAAAAACGAAAAGAGACAAGCTACTGAATTACAGTATTTGCATACCATATATTTGGCATATGATTTATAACTATAATATATTTTTAAAAACCCTTATAACTCAAAAATAGAAAAATTAGAAACTTATAAAAAATGAGTAAAAACATCTGAATATCAAAAAACATACATGAGTAGCAAATATTCACATTTTTTAAATCCTCAAGATCATTAGTTATTAGGAAAAGCAAATTTAAACCCAATGACACATTTACAAACCTATTAGAAAAGCTAAAATTAAAAAGATTTACCATATCAATTTTTGATAAGGATAGGCAGCAACTGGAACTGCCATATACTACTGGTGGAAATGTAAAAAAGCCCAACTTTTTGAAAACAGTTTTGTAATTTTTAAAAAGATCAATGATAAACCTACCAAATGACCAAGAATTTCCACTTCCAGGTATTTACGCAGGAGAAATAAAACTATGTTCAGCCCTCTGTATCTGTTCCATGTTTGTGGCTCCAACAAACCTTGGATTTAAAATGTTTAAAATTAAAATAATAGATGAGTGCATCTGTATTGAATGCATAAAGATTTTTTTCTTATTATTCCCTAAACAATAGAGTAAAACTTCAATTTATATAGCATTTACATTGTATTGAGTATCATAAGTAATCTATATATTATTTAAAGTATATGGGAGGCTGTGCACCGTTTATATGTTTTACATGTTTGCATGGTTTATACACAAGCCCTGCAGCATTTTATAGCATCCATGGATTTTGGTATCTGCAGGGAGTTCTCAAACGAATCCCCCATGCATATTGAGGAATGACTGTATATGTATATGAAAATCTGTGTGCATATTTACAGCAACTTCATTTTGAATAGCAAACAAGTAGAAACAAAACTAATTTGCATCAAGAGGCAAAGGTATTTAAAAGTTATGGGTATGTTCATAAAATGGAATACCATCAGGTAATAGAAATAAACAAAGTATTGATACATACAATAATGCTTATGATTCAGAAAATAATTATGCTGAATAAAATGACAGAAACAGAAAAGAACACATCATTTATGATTCCATTCAAATGAAACTACAAAATGTCATTTGATCTACAATGATGCAAAAAAGACCAGTGTTTGCCTGCAATGTAATAAGATGGGCAGTGACAAAGGGAGAGATTTTACTGGGGCACCAAGAATCTTTGAGGAAGATAAATATGTTCTTTATCTTGATTATTATAATGTTTCCTAGATGTATACATAACAATTTATCAAATGTTGCTTTTTAACCATGTGTGGTTTATCATATGTCAACTATATACCCCAGTAAGGCTATTTAAAAAAAGAATTGTACTGGAAACTATTATAATAACTGATGTTTTCTTTTAACTTCATTCTAATAGTTTATTTTCTTAATGTGCTAGGAGTCTGTGTAAAACACCAGAAAGAGCAGAGGAGCTAGAACTGAAAAAGGCAAACCTAAGTTGTGATGGTGATTACATTTTAGCTTCAGAACTGGAAACTCACAGATGGTAAATAGTCTATATGCACATATGAAAATTGTTTATGAATACCATGGTGGAGATTTAGTAAAGTACTATGGCTCTCCTAAGAATTTTATATTTCTGCCTAAGGCTTTTCTGAAAACTCCAGAGAAGATTTAGGTAAAGAAAACCTAGCGAGGGGAATACATAAAATGGTATCTCATTATTCTTTTCAGTTGTGTGATTCTTACTGTCCACTTTCATTGAACCATGGGAGACTGGTGCACATTAAACAGAGAAGGTTATGTTAATCTGCTAAAGACACAAAGAAATAAAAAGAATATATGCTTCTTTATTTCCTGACAAAATCCCTTGTTTTTTTGTTTTAAAAAAGTTGGTATATTTTCTCATTCACTTATTTTCAGGGCAGTCTCCATCTCTAATCTGTAATTTAAGGCTAAAGGATCTATTAAGTCTCAGAATCTGAACCAAGTAATTTTTGGTTTTCATTTTTACTTGAGTGCATGAGAAAATGATGGCATTAAAAAAATCCACTAGCAATAGTTAACAAAGGTGTTTTGTCAATCTTTTAATGATGGTATTTGTAGATATTGTGGAGACAATTGTTTACTGTTGTCAAAAATATTTCAATGATGTGCAGAGCACTGGAGAAAGAAATACATGGTAAAAAATTAAAAGCCTAAAACTAGAAGGCTAAAGGGTACTCAATAAGTCATCAAAGATATAATCATCTGTAGTTATCTTTATAAAGATAAAACAAGCAGGCCTAAATGACACTACTTAATGAAGACTATAAATTGCGTACCTGAGGACTATTTTCAGGTTATAAAAATTATTAGCTTCTGAAATTATTTTCTGAGGTAAAGATAGGTGACACAGAGTCTTACTTGTCTGATTTGTTTTCAATGTAGCATGCTCAGAAGTCTTGTGGAGAGGATATTTCTTTTATTGTTGTTTATGTGAAAGCCAGTCACAATATGAAAAAAAAATTCATACCAATAACTCATCTATGTGACATTTTATGCTTTTATCTCAAAGAAGGATTGTATAGATAAGGTTAAGAACAGGAGTTCCAGTGTATAACGAAATGAAAGCCAAATATGACAAAGCAACAGTTAACATTATATTGTACAAGGAAAAACTAAAAGTTCTTTTTCTGAGAACTGGAACAAGACAAGGATGCTCATTCTCACCACTTTTATTCAGCATAGAACTGAAAGTCCTAGCCATAGCAATTAGGCAAAAGAAAGAAGTAAAAAGCATCCAAATTAAAAAGGAGAAAGTTGAATTGTCTCTCTTTGCCAATATGACCTTAAATACAGAAAAACCTAGACTCCATCAAAAAAACTTTTAGAATGGTTAGATGAATTCAGCAAAGTTCCAGAATATAAAATCAACATACAAAAATTATTAGCATTTTCATACCAATAATAAACAAGGTGAGAAAGAATTCAAGAAAGCAATTTCATGTATAATGGCTACTCAATAAATAAAATACCTCAGAATAAATTTAACAAAGGAGATAAAAAATATCCACAAAGGAAACTATTAAACACTGATGAAAGAAATTGAAGAGGACTCCCACAAAAATGAAAAGGCATCTCATGTCATAAATTGGAAGGGAAAACATTGTTAAAATTACCATAATACTCAAAGTGATCTACAGAGTCAATGCAACCCCTATCAAAATACCAACTGCATTATTTACAGAAATAGAAATAATGCAATCCTAAAATCTGTAGAAACCACAAAAGACACCAAATAGTTAAAGTAATCCTGAGTAAGAAAAACAAGGTGAAGACATTATATTACCTGTCTTCAAAATCTCCTGCAAAGCTATAGTAACCAAAATAGCATAATACTTATAAAAACAGATACATGGTCCAATGGAACAAAATAGAGAACCCCCAAATTAATCTATGTATGTAAAGCCAACTGATTTTTGACAAAGGTGCCAAGAACATTTATTGGTCTTTTCAATAAATGGTGCTGAGTAAACTGTACATCCATATGTAGAGGAATGAAACTAGACACCTACCACTCACCATAAAAAAAATCAACCCAAAGCGGATTAAAGACTTAAATGAAGGACCCAAAATTATGAAATTGCTAAAAAAAAAAAAAAAATAGAGGAAATACTCTGGGACACTGGTCTCAGTAAATAATTAAGCTCTTGAGCATAAAACACCAATAAGATACAAGCAAAAATATACAGGTCCTGTTTGTAAGTAGAGACTTTATTTTTCTAATTGCAATAGGAACCTATATTCATATGAGACCAGTTTTTTACTCTTTAATTTTTTAAAATATCCTATCCAAAAAAAATTTTAATAATAAACTGTTGAAAAGGCATACACTTTTACCTAAGTTTACAAATTGTTAATACTATTATTATTTTTTATGAGCCAGCAGAAATAACTAATGGGCATCGTAACCTCTCATCTCTCAACAAAAAACTCATTCCCTAATTATGTACAGTTATTAAATTCAACAATTTTAAGTTTAATAACACATTATTTGATATAATTCATATTCAAATTTTTATAATGCCTCCATTCATAATTTATAGGATTTTTTTTCTGATTCACAATACAATCCAGGATCATGAATTAAATTTTTTTTTTTGAGATGGAATTTCACTCTTGTTGCCCAAGCTGGATTGCAATGGTGCAATCTCAGCTCACTGCAACTGCCACCTCACAGGTTCGAGGGATTCTCCTGCCTCAGTCTCCCAAATAGCTGGGATTACAGGCGCCCACCACAATGGCCGGGTAATTTTTTGTATTTTTAGTAGAGACAGGGTTTCACCATGCTGACCAGCCTGGTCTGGAACTTCTGACCTCAGGTGATCCACCCACCTTGGCCTTCCAAAGTGCTGGGATTACAGGCGTGAGCCGCCATGCCTGAATTGCATTTGTTTTATGTCTTTTAAATTTTCTTTAATCTCACATAATTTATTATTTGTCTGCCTTAAGTTGACATTTTTTTTAAGAGAACAGGCCAAATGTTTTGGAGAATGTTCCTCAGTTTGTAAGTATTAATTATTTTCCCAGGATTAGATTCAAGTATTTTTGGCAGGAATACCAAAAATGTGATATGATGTCCTTCCCAGAGTATCATATTACACTAATTGTGTCCCATTATTTGTTATGAAAATGTTGATTACTTGGTAACCATGGTGTCTACCAGATTGCTCCACATTTTCCTTTCTAATTAATATGTAATCTATGGGGAGATACTTTGAGACTGTATAACTATCCTGTTAACCTATTGGTTTTAGCATCCATTGTCTGAATAATTATTATGGAGATAGTTTTCTTTTAATTCTTGACATGCTTTATGCTTCCACTAACTTTTCTTGATTCAAAACTTTCCCAAGGCTGATAACTCTGTTCTCTTTCAAAGCCTCTTTCACCTTTGCTTAGATTCCTTCAGGTGTCAGACATGGTGTCAACATTTTCTCCTTTGCTTTCTCTCTAAGGGTGACATTTATCTGCATTCCCCTCTTGCTCAGGTGGGGCTACAGTTTTCTCTTCTCCATTCAATTTCTACTTGATATTTTGTTCTGGCATGGCCTCCTGTGCTGGCTCTCCAGATTTGAGCTGTGTATTTCTCCACTTGCACATAAACTGTTACAGTGTTTTGTTTCAGAGTCACATTACAGGTTTGATTACCATGGGTGGTTTTACATTTCTTTCTTTGATTTTCTGGAAGAGGGACAAACAAAATTTGAAAGAGAGACTGAGAGATGAAGTAACAGAAACTGAGAAAAATAGAGAGAGAGAAGCAGAGAGACGGTGATTAAGAGGGATGAACAAAGCATCAGAAGGAAATAATAGAGCATATAATAGAATAAATATGTTACTGTTTATTTTTGCCTTGTATTACATGAGAATTTACTGAATATGTAACTTTCCTTGCCACTTAATTTAGCAAAAACATTACTAAATCAACAAGAGTTGTTTCTATAGTTCCCAGATTAATTTCCTGTTTTCAGAAGCCATCTTAACATTGTATTTCTTTATTTGATAAATTGCACAAAGATCCAGGATTTAAAATTATTGATGAATGTGAATACAAAAAGGAAAAAAATACACAAAATAGTTTATTAACACACCACCAGATATTTTATGTTATGTTTCTCTTTTTTTATGTTTTTCTTATAAATATGTAACTTTCTCCAAAATGTACATGATACAAATTTGGAATGAACAGAAAAAAAGAATAAATCCCTAGTTTTATTTCAAGGTGTTTCTCACTTGCTATACATAACTAAGAAAGGTACTAATACCCAATATATGGAATTTTAGGGAATTTTCAAGAGATGCATTCAGGCTTCACTGATGTTTACTCATCCTTACACTCTCATACTTAAGGAATTTTCCTGTATGTATTAAACTTAATGTTTTCCCATTGCATAGAATCTGACTTATTTAAATGGTTCAGTGACATAAAAATATTAAGAGTGTATGAGTCAATAGTTCTCTCTTAAAATCTTCTGTAATAAATGAACTGTGGCAATCAAGTTTCCAAATTCTGTTAAGCATAAAATGTAAAGTTTGACTATTTTAACTTAAAAATACGTTCAGGCATTTTTATTTAATAGTGAGATGGTATCAAAATGGCCTAGTATTCACTTAATTTGCCATGTGAAAAATACATTTAATATTCCTGATGAAATGTAGCTCTATTAAACTGAATGGCCTATTTCCTATTTTCAAATATCTTAGGTTCTTACAATGAACTTCTTAAAATATCCCAATGCTGCTGAATTCCTAGTGCATTAAGAGAACATTTCATTTACCATTCTCAGATAAATATACACATCAACTATGTTTTATTTAAGACACTTAGCTGGAGTGTGAAACATAGTTAAATAAAAAATATTTAATAACCCAGTTTCAAAAGGTCAGCTTTCTATTTTAATTCCTCAGAATATGTAAATCCTTGACATCACCAGTATTTAATGAAAACTTTATTTCAATACTGTGAATAAATTAAGAATGATCTTGTTAATACATCACAATGAAATGTTGATTGTCTCTCATGTAAACTCTAAATTTAGAGTGTATATAATGTTCAACAACTATATCTTTTGCACTCAAAGAAATGTTAATATCTGTTAAAATAATTTGGCCTGGTCTCTTTATTCGGGCCTTTCTTAATCCAAATCATTCTCCACTTTTTTTTTTTTTTTTAGTTAAGTCAATCATTTGATCAGTTTTATGATGAAACTAAAACAAAAACTCTAACATCCAGGAACTAGCCTGATACTCACAGTGAAGCCATATGTTTCTCCTTTTGGATAGAAACAATTCCAGAGCCTATAAACACCAGGCAAAGTCATTTGGAGATCATCATAAAGTAACACAAAACAAGGTTACTCCATAAGCCACAATATACTACACAATCCCTGACCCAGCTAAAATGAGTAACTGCTGCCTCTTTGCCAATGACAGCTGTATCCTTGCTCTAGTCTACCTAACCCGTAAGATTTATTGAGATACTCAACGGTGGAATTGCTCCTCTTTCTGACAGAACCTAATCTAGAATTAACTCCTGCTTCTGTAGATACTCAAAATTGCCTGACAAGAGCCCAACCCTACTATAGTCTGTTCCTAACACTTCTTATCAAGATGATCACCTTTCCCCATGGTGAGTGTTTCCCCTCATTGCAACAATAAACCCAACTTGTTAATTGTAAGTGTATTCTTTTTGGTCTAAAGAGCACATTGACATTGCTTCACTGATTTTCCTTTGTCTACATGAGTCCATCCAGTCCTTTGGACAGGGCTTGAAAGACTCTGCATGCTTTTCTCCTCCTACCTGGCAGCTCATCAGCTGCTGCTACCTTTTCCAAAGGCAACCTTTTCTTCCAATCAAGTTTCTCATTCCCCGAATACTCCATGCTCAATATTGATAACAACTAAGTAGCAAGAAGAAATGAAGACTGGAAGAGAAAAGGAAGGTGAAGAAGAAAAATAGGATTCCAAATTGTCCATGTGTTTTTATTTGAAAGAGGAAATTTAAAGGGAATGCATTGTGGCCTTGGCATCATTTCTGTTATAAGAGAATCTGAGGGCATCTTACAATGCTTGTTTATTCTTCACACAAAGATCTCATCAGCTAAGACTTTGTTTGGAAAGTAATGTCATCCTATATATTAACCACAGAATATGATTTAATTTCTAGACCAATGAATTCAGAGGCACTGAGGGTGGCTCTTGGGCATCAGCATTTTTGAAGCCTTCCCAGATAAGTTCAATGTGTAGTCAAGATCCATAGCTACCACTATAAAGAAAAACAAGGAAATAATAACAAGAATAATCAGTTTGGTGGTTGCCTCTGGCAAGGGGAAAGAGAAAAAAGAAATGCACTCAGAAAGGGCCTTAAGCATGTTGGCATATTGTATTGCAAGGTGGGAAATGATGTGTTAGGTTTTACCAATCTTACTATTATCTTAATATGACTATCAGTAATTCTCCTGACTATACTTTACATATAGTCCTTTTTGAATGAGATGGTAATTTAAAAATAATTTATATAATTCAAGGAAGATAGATGAGCCTTTTATTTTAATAATCCATTTAAGAGAGGTCATTTCAGTCATCAATGCTAACACATATATAATTACTTAGATGCCGCTAACCCAATTACTTACACAGCCTGTATGTAAACAAAAACGTTCTCAAAAAGATCAATTGATATAACACAACATGAGCTAAGATAATTTATTAGATGGAGATAAATAAATTTTCATAATGAATATCATGGTCTTAAAAACAATAACAACAGAAACTTTTGTATGCAGCATCTTTTTCTCTTCTATAAATGAGAAAAAAAAAACTTAGCATTTCAGAAATTCTGCTGTTGCTGAGTGGTTCTTGAACTGGCAAATGCTCTTTCTTAGAGCGACTGGAGACCTCACTAAAGAAGAGTTGGCATTTACTCTTTCTTCTACCCACAGGATACCAATATAAGCATTAGGAACACCAATTCCAGGGCTTTTCTTGTACTGCCTACCAAAGTCCTGTTAAAATTCTACAGCTAAATCTTACTGTTCCCCTGTCATAACAGGGGAATACTGAATCCCTTTTCACCTCTCACAGAAAACATTTTCCATAAATGGCAGTTTATATTAAGAAAATGATGGAGGGATTTGCTGATTATGTCAATATTTTGTAAGGAATTGACATAAATCTAGTCACATTGAAGTGATTATACTTTTTCTGACAGTGATGGCAAAGAATATGACTCAAAATAGGTTATTGAAAAGGAGAGTGCATTTACTGTGTTTGAATATCATTTTATTTATTTGTTTAAGTTGCCATGTTACTCCAAAGTACAGTAAGGCATTTCCAAGAGTATCTAGAATTACTACAAGGGTGATATTTCTGTTGTTTTATTCTGTTCCATTTTTTGATCAGAAAATAATATTAAAGAAAGTAGCAAGGATATAAGTGACATCTGAATCCTATGATTGTCATATTAGCATCGATTTCATTGATCTGGGTTTGTATGTGCAGAGGAATTTAAGCCGGATATCGAAGAGAATAAGAACCTAAGAGATATAAATTCAGATCTATGTTTAAGAGCGTTCATCTGTCTGTGTCCCGGAATAACACATACAGATAGCCTCTCAACAGTAATGTAAATAAAAGGGAAGTCAGGTAAATATGTGTCTAATAATAGAAATCTAATAAATACTTTCTGATAATTATTATAATAGCAATGTTTTCTGAATATTAGTCTGAGGAAGTATCACTAAGTAGTACAGTGGTCTTCACGCCACTGTTCATCTGGCATATTGCCTATTTTTGTAAAGAAACTTTTACTTGAACACAACCATTCACTTCATTTATGAATGTCTATGTCTAAATTTGTAACACAGCAGCCTTATTGACTGGTTGCAACAGAGAACATTAAAACCTGCCTGTTGAAAATAGTTACTATCTGATCCTTTACAGAAAACTTTTATTGACCTCTAAAGTAGTAGATGAGAAAAAATACTACACTTGAATTCAGGTTGCCTTACTTGTTACTGTGTAACTATGCACAAATTACTCACCGGCTCTCTGCCCTAGTTTATTCTTCCTTAATATTTCTAAGGCATGTAGAGTATCACCTGTGGTTCTTCAAATTTGGGTAATGTAACAAACAATATCTGGTTAAATTTACCAAAATTATTTTCAGGATGAAAAATGTAAAGCATCATTTTTTAAAACAATGCAACTTTATTAACCGTCATCATATTTACAGATTTTCAGGAAATATCTGTTTTTGTAGTAAATATCAAAGTTATGGGTCCATCCTGATTAGCCTTCCAGGAAGTTAATTTTTCAAATCACGATTTATACTTTTATTCTCCTCTTACAAATGTATTCTTATCCCCATCAGCAAATGGGATTTTGCCACTTGTAAAGTTGTCATTAGAGAAAATTTGCCATTTTATTTTCTTTGATAGTCCACAGAGGTCTAACTGCATCTTCCTTAGTATTGTAGATACTGTTTTTTATTTTATTTTTCAAAAAGAAGAGCATTAACTTACCAGGACTATGTTAGTTGCTCCTTAGGCTTTTATCACGTTCTCCTTCTCTAGGTGGAAAAGCAATATATCCTGTTAGGAATGTTATGGTTTTCATAGTCCACCACAGTTGTGTGCCAGACTGATTACGCTGGCTGAGGTTAATGGCACAGGACTGTCCACACATTCTCTTCCATCTTCTACGGCCCTCCTTACTGATAAGGGAACAACATCTGGCAGTGACATGGCAAATAGCAAGATTTTAACACTGCCAAGGGACTTTGTGAGTACTTAATGAGCCATTTCACTTTGCTAATGTCTTACTCTTTGCTCTGTGTTACTAGGTCAGTAGGCAAATTGGAACTATAAAGTCAAAGGCTGCCACACACATCTCAGAAATAAAGTCTAGGATTTTGTTTTTATGTCCTTACTTTGCAAAGCATTTTCGATGGCAGTTTTCAAGAAACAATGCATTGTCCAATCAGAATGGTAAACATTGTCTTACGTTTGGGGATTACAGCACTGAAATACTTTTTTATTGTACCTTGGATCTGAATCTTCACTATACCCCATACCTCTCAGCTCTAGTTTGAACAGTTTGTGGCTTTTCTATGTCAGCTAGATAATACCATTAAAACAGATGAGATCCATCTCTGTCTTCTGGTCTACAATCATTCATAATAATTTGATCAGATAATAAAAAGTAAAGATCTCAGAATCTGAAACATGATGAAGTCATAACAACAACAAAGATCAAATAATTTTCATTGAGTATCAGAGTTCAGTCATAATGCTTACAACATGTTCCTGCTAGACACTTCTATTCAACACCGTTTGTGAGGTTCCAGGGCTATTAACCAAGTAACTATGTTTTTCACATACACTAGGACTGAATAACCAATAGAGAAGCATTCTCTCCAAGGCTTACATTCATATCTCCATGGAAAAGAGGTTATATAACACATTGAATAGCAGAGAAATTCACTGAGTGCCAGGCCAGAGCTGATCCACAATAAATGGACAAAAAAGAAACACCACTCTGGAGTGAAGGTACACTGAGGCTGGCAGACAGGAGTGTACAGGCGGTTGAGGTGCACATGGGCAAGGCTGATGTGAGAACATGCAGAGTGCACAGGATGTGTGAGCCCACTCATTGGCAGGCCAGCATGAGACATAAACTGTGCAGTGACTGCACTCAGGTCTACAGGAGACTACTCAAGGGAGTGTAGGCAGCCAATCACAGCAGTTGAGTGCACAGAAGCAGTTGGGATCCTAAAGGGTAGGTGTGCAGAGGAAGTCAAGAGTCTGCCTGCAAGCAGGGAGACATGAGGTTTGGAGTACATGGTATACAGATCAGGAAAGCCATGGCAAAGAAGGTCAGGCCAGGGTGGAGAGTTTGTGTAAGGATTGGTCCCTTTGGGCTCAGGGCAAGGGCAGTGCACAACTGCATGTTCTTCACATAAACTGCTTCAGTCTCACAGGAGCAGCAGTAAAAGAAAAGTTATTGTTTTAAAAGAGCAAGTACACCTGATTCAAACTATTCTTCCTAACTTTCTCTCCTGCCCTCTGCTGACCAAGCTTAACATGGAGCCTACTGCAGAACTGAAATGCTTGAATCCAACGCATTATCACATGTATAGCAGGGCGAATTTGAAACTGAGAGTGAATTAGCTGATATCAGGTGTAATCTGGAAGAGGAAGAACAATGCAAGAAGACTCACTCTATAAGATATAAGGAATTGTAAAGCTTTAATAATTAAGTATAGTACTGGTGTGGGGATAGGCAAACTAACCAATAGAATGGAACAGAAAGGGTGAAACAGACAAACATGAAAGTATGACCAAAAAAGTAGTTCTTCAATATAGAAAATTAAAGTTTTACTGAATACATAAAAAATATTTTTTAAAAAAATTTTGCCTTATTTGATTTTTGTTTTTATTTTATTATTTTTTTTTTAATTGTACTTTAGGTTCTGGGGTACATGTGCATATCATGAAGGATTGTTGCATAGGTATATACACAGCAAGGTGGTTAGCTGCCTCCATCCCACCGTCACCTATCTGGCGTTTCTCTCCATGTTATCCCTCTCTAACCTCCCCACCACCAGCTGTCCCTTCCCTAGTCCCCACCAACAGAACCCAGTGTGTGATGCTCCCCTCCCTATGTGCATGTGTTCTCATTGTTCAACACCCACTTATGAGTGAGAATATGCTGCGTTTGATTTTCTATTCTTGTGTCAGTTTGCTGAGAATGATGGTTTCTAGATTCATGCATGTCCCTACAAAGAACACAAACTCATCATTTTTTATGGCTTCATAGTATTCCATGGTGTATATGTGCCACATTTTCCTTGTCCAGTCTATCATCAGTGGGCATTGGGGTTGGTTCCTGGTCTTTGCTGTTGTAAACAGTGCTGCAATGAACATATGTGTGCATGTGTCTTTATAATAGAATGATTTATAATTTTTTGGGTATATACCCAATAAAGGGATGAGTCAAATGGAATTTCTATTTCTAGATCCTTAAAGAATCACCACACTGTCTTCCACAATGGTTGAACTAATTTACACTCCCACCAACAGTGTAAAAGTGTTCCTATTTCTCCACATCCTCTCCAGCATCTGTTGTCTCCAGATTTTTTAACCATCGCTATTCTAACTGATGTGAGATGGTATCTCAATGTGGTTTTGATTTGCATTTCTCTATTGATCAGTGATGATGAACATTTTTTCATCTGTTTGTTGTCCTCATATATGTCTTCTTTTGAAAAGTGCCTATTCATATCATTTGCCCACTTTTGAATGGGTTTGCTTGTTTTTTTTCTTATAAATCTGTTTTAGTTCTTTGTAGATTCTGGATATCAGCCCTTTGTCAGATGGGTAGATTGCAAACATTTTTCCCCATTCTGTTGGTTGCCGGTTCACGCTAATGATTGTTTCTTTTGCTATACAGAAGCTCTGCAGTTTAATTAGATCCCATTTGTCTATTTTGGCTTTTGTTGCCAATGCTTTTGGTGTTTTAGTCATGAAGTCCTTGACTATGCCTATGTCCTGAATGGTTTTGCCTAGGTTTTCTTCCAGGGTTTCAATGGTGTTAGGTCTTATGTTTAAGTCTTTAATCCATCTGGAGTTAATTGTAGTGTAACAAAGGATGTAAAGGACCTCTTCAAGGAGAACTACAAACCACTGCTCAAGGAAATAAGACAGGAGACAAACAAATGGAAAAACATTCCATGCTTGTGGTTGAGAAGAATCATGGCCATACTGCCCAAAGTAATTTATAGATTCAATTCTATCCCCATAAAGCTACCAATGACCCTCTTCACAGAACTGGAAAAAAACCACCTTAAACTTCATATGGAACCAAAAGAAAGCCTGCATAGCCAACAATCCTAAGCAAAAAGAACAAAACTGGAGGCATCACGCTACCTGACTTCAAACTATAATATAAGGCTACAGTAATCAAAACAGCATGATACTGGTACCAAAACAGAGATATAGACCAATAGAACAGAACAGAGGCCTCAGAGGCAACACCACACATCTACAGGCATCTGATCTTTGACAAACCTCACAAAAACAAGCAACGGGGAAAGGATTCCCTTTTTAATAAGTGGTGTTGGGAAAGCTGGCTAGCCATGTGCAGAAAGCCTTATTTGATATTATAGGTTTGTCACAGTTCTGAATTTGAAAGAGAAAGAGTAATGCTAGTATATAATAACATATTATCATTTCCATAGGATAAAATATATTTTTATTGAAGAGAAAATGTATACTTCTCATGAAGAAAAAGATTATCAAATTGGCCTACTCTAAAGTTAATACAATCTAGGCATCAAAAGATATCACAAACAATGTGAAAAGCATCTCAGAATAAGGGAGGATATTTGGATACATGCCTATATCCATAAGGTATGAAAAACACCTAGTTATCAATGTTTAAAGAAAGGAAAAAGAAAATTGTAGAACAGACTTGACTACATACTAGATAATTTTGGATAACCAAGTGGTAAACACACAGGTACTCAACCTTGTTATCATCAGGGAAATGAAGACTAAAACCACGAGATAGAACTACAGGTATACCAAAATAGCTAATACACAAATGTCTGTGCAGACATGGAACAATAGGAATATAAATTGTTCTAATAAGTTTAGACAACTGTTTGAATTAAGCATATGCACCCCTTAATACCTAGTAATTCCACTCTATTTATTAATATATACCTCACAGAAATATGTGCACAAGTACTTGAAGAAACATGTACAGAAATGTATCCAGCAGCATTATCTTCAATAGATGCTAAAAACAACCTATATTTATCAATATTGTAAATAATAAATCAGTGTTAATTTAATGGAACATGATAGAGCAATAAAGCCAATTAACAGTATAGCTACATAAATACATTGATAGAATCCAGATGGATAAGAATACATGCTTTAATATTCCATTTGTGAAAGTCTAAAACAGGTAAAAATTACACAGTATTTTAAAAGACAGTTTCACTTTGGAGATGACAAGGATAATAATTGGACAAAGAACTCGAAAGGAGATTACATGTGCTGGTAATATTCTATTTTAAGAACAGAGTAATGGTACCCAACTGAGTTTGTTTTGTACTAATTTATTAGGTAAATATACAACCTGAATTATAGATAATTTTAATACTTTTTACTCATTTTTAATATCCCATGTTAGATAGCATGAATGAGAAAGAGACCCAACAGCTTAAGAAATATAATTTTCCATTAGTTAGGAAAGAGGAGGTGCTTGTAAACAGTTATATATTTTCTCTTACCCTTATTCATATGTAATTTGGCCATAGGGTTTAAATTATCAAGAAAAGAATAACAACAGCAAACAAACAAAAACACAGAAAGATCTCATAGTGAGATCTCATATCCCATGGTCCAGTTCGGTTCGCTATGTTTGTCTAGAGATCACATGTGAGCTGAAAGCACATCTGATAAGAAACAAGTGAGTATTGCAGAGGCTAACCTTAGTATAAAATATCTCAATGCCAAGAGATGAATAAAAAAATATAAAGTAAGTAAGATAAAGCTGAGCAGTCAGTTATAAAGTTCACAGCAGATATTAGGTAACATATTTGATGGTGGCACCTTTGTGAATAAAAGTCATGAATAGAAAAAAAAAAGAGTTTGATTAAAAGTGCCAAGAAATTTAGCAAATAATACCAGGTTCAAGATAACAGTGTTCTGCATAACAGCAAATTCATAAATATGGGAAAAGTATATGGTCAGGAAGGATGAATTATAGATAAAAGACAAAACAAAACAAAAAATAATCTTCAAATAAAAATAAATTAGGCTTCACTTAAAGCCAAATTTGTTAAGACTCCTTCAAATGTGGGATTCATCTAAATATTGCTTAGTGGGTCTTGACTACAGGGAAGCGTACTTGGAAATAAATTGCTGAGGGGAGGTAGATATGTATGAAGTGTGTGCATGTGTGTGTGTGTGTGTGTGTCTGCATGTGTGCGTGTGTGTGTGTAAAAGAAATGAAAAAAGATAAATCTTGATTCTCAATTTTCGATTCATCCATCTTTAAACAACCTGGCTCCTATCTCAGGTATGACAGCAAACGATTTTGAAGTTGGCTGAAAAGGTAAAAAACAAAATTCTACTTCCATTCCTTTCTCATTATTACTTCAGCTTTTCTTAAAAAAGTATTTTGCCCAAAATATAGGTCTTAGAATTATCCTTTTATAATAAGAAGACATTGTAAGAGAACTTTCAAGGATGCCTGACAACTTACACCACCTAACCCGAAAAATGAATAAAGTGTTAATATCATTGAATCTGAAATGAAAGGTTCTTTATCTGACTGTATTATAGTTGTTCTGAGTTCTAAATTATAATGTGAAAAAGAGGAAAAAACAAATAGGCAAAACTCAAAACATGAAAACTAATTTTCTTTGGGACACTTGAGAAAAATCATTTGAAACCTATTTCTTGAACTAATATACCACATGAACAGAATATGAATAAAAATAAATTTAACGTACAAAAATCAATGTGTTTCATTTCTTTAAAAAATGTATTATTAAGTAGCATATATTATAGAAAGTGCCTGAATAGCTTTACATTAACTGGAGCTGAATAACAATTAAAATATGGTATAGAGAACAATGACTGTGTCTTGTGTCCAAATTCTGAGATACATGGATTATTTAAAGCCAAAGAATTTTTCTCATAGAGCATCTGAAATATTCATAGGTCCCATACTGGAATAAATTTATTGCTGCTATATGGTATATAAAATGTTGATAAACTGCTTTCCTGACCTTGGAGAACTTTGTTGACATATTAAGAGACTTTGATACATAGCAGAATGCAGACATGCTTTGTGATTTGTTGGATGCACTGCTCTATGTCTGCACTATTAGGTTCTTGGAAAACAAGGGGAGTCTTTAGAGAAGCCAGTATGTATGAATGAGCCATAGCCTCACTGGCAAATGCCCCAAGTGAAAACTCCGGGGATTTGAATGTTAAGCAACTTCATTTAAACACCACACAACTCCAAACTTTATGACATATATATTGTTCCCTGCAGTATAGCAGTATAGCTCTTTGGTTTTCTGCTGTCTCTTTGCTTTCCTCACTGATAACATAGCATTTGACCCCCTGTACCTTGTTTACAAAGCATTGCCTTATGCAGCACATTGGAGCTTTAATGAGTGACAGCCATAGCTGGGAGAAACTACGTAGTAAAAAGTAAAACCAAGCAGAGATTTAATAGCATGAATCCTGAGCCCTGTTAGCTCTACAGAAATGTACTTGGAATATACAGGCTTCGATGACAAACTAGGGTATGGGAAATGGGAAATGCTGAAATGAACAAAGCATTGGAAAAATAAATTGGCAAAATTCATTTTTACTTTATATCCCAGAAAGCCTCTTTTTAAAACTCACTCACTACAAGATTTCTAAGAATGGCTTTTAAATAGTATTGTTTTCCTCTAATATTTAATTTGTAACTTTCTTCTGTTTTATCAACGTGTGAGCTCAAGGTTAAAAAGTATACTTAGGCAACAAAAACGTAATCAATTCACAAGAAATTAAGACAAAATTTACTATTTCCCATTTATACCAATGTATCATTTATCAGCTATTTCAATATTTTTCCACATAAAGTCTATCCTGTTTTGTTGACAATGAAACCATTCTATCATTTTTTCTCTTTTTAAGAAAGATTAGTAGGTGTATTAAAAATATTTGTAATAATGGAAAGGAGATTTTCTTCCTAGTGGACTCAGTGGGATCGAATCATGCTTATACAAGTCCTAGACCAGAAGTAGTAAAATACCAATGGATAAAACTCCCTTCCCTGCTTCTTGCTTTTAATTTAGCAAGGATTACGTTTCAGCTGTATAGGTTCTGCCCAGAAACAGATTATATGTTCTTTTGATTTACCAGATGGCCTTGTTTATCTGTGGATGCCTGAGATGGCAACACTAGCTCTGTGGGTTTTTCTCCATTCTTGTGCTATTAGCAAGTGCTTTCTTGGTTTACTACTAGGAGACACACATCTGGGACTCACCTTGTGTTGTCTGTAGTGGAAGTAGGAGCATTTGTGCCTGCCAGACCAGGAGTGAACTAGTTCATTATTGGCTTTTTAATAAAAGTCATATATAGCCCTATGTAGACAATCTAGCTTGAAATATTCCTTTTCAAAATTCTGGAGGTTGATGAATTTGACTATTGCCTAGCAAGTTGAATGCTTTACAGACACAATGCTTCTATGCATTTTAAAGTTCAGAATATTGGATGGTAGAACCTTTCAATAAGTTTGAAGGAAATATCCATTTAAATCATCTTAAAAACAATGTAATATCAACTATATTACTTAAATGCTCTACTGATTACACACATGATCAAGATAAAGCAATTTTAAAAGGGTATTCCTTATTAAATGTATTAATGTGTATTACAATGTAATGTAATTACGTTGGTCAAATGCGGTCTGGTCTAGAATTGCCCCAATACCTCACTTTTCTTACAACACAGAATTTGTTTCACTACCACTCTTTCTTGACACTACAAGTAATTAGACTTCAGGAAATCAGACTCTGAGATTTATATAATATGATAGGTATTTTTTCATTTGTTTTTCCAGACTCACCTCCTACTCTCTATCCTTCCTGTATGCCAGGCAGCTGAGAGGTTCAGGCTGCCATCAACTGGATCCCTTGCCTTTGGCTTCCAGTTATGTTGTGCTAACAGGAGGCACCAGTCACAGATTGGCCCATAAAGGGAAATGAAGATTTGCTAGGTTATTCTACTGAATGCCAAAGCATGTTTTCAGTCAGTCCTCTTCATGCAACTGCACTTTCATGGACCAAATCTCCTAGTCTTCTTAGCTCTAGGGTCACTGGTCTCTCCACACTGCAGCTACATAGAAAGGGATGGTATTCGGCAACACTCTTTGTCAGTTTCTTTATGAAACACACTCCTCCCTTGTTTTCTATAACCAAGATGTACAGTAAAGGGCAACTAAGCCACAGGCTCTGTTCTTGAAGCATTAACAAATTCATTCAATCAGTAAATTGTGTATTTGTGGAAATTTTCATATGTTAAGTAAAACATCATATAAACACTGTATTAAATGGTTGTTAAACCATTAAATGACATGAGTGTTCATAGTAGGAAGCCCGAAATGTGTCTATAGGTAGATGAAAATAGTGAAGAAAGTTTATTTTAAAGGTGAATATTTATCTTAATCATGGATCATAATCAACAATATCTGCATAATTTAATATAAAGTGTAAAACATACCCTGAGATAAACTCAGGGACACTCTCAAGATCAAGTTACAAGACATAGAAACAAGAGCACTAGCGGCCAGGGCACCTTGGCTCACGCCTGTAATCCCAACACTTTGGGAGGCTGAGATTACCTGAGACCTGCAGTTCGGGATCAGCCTATCCTATATGGCAAAACCCCGTCTCTACTAAAAATACAAAAATTAGCTGGGCATGGTGGCATGTGCCTGTAATCCCAGCTACTCAGAGACTGAGGCATGAGAATCTCCTGAACCCAGGAGGTGAAGGTTGCAGCGAGTCGCGGTCACGCCACCACATTCCAGCCTGAGTGACAGAGCGAGACTCTATCAAAAAAGAAAGAAAGCACTAACCATGTTTAATATATCATTGTATACACAAGACATAAGAGAGAAGGTTGCAAAGGTAACTTAGACAATAATGAAATATTTTTAGTAGGGAAGGAATTTTTTGAAAGCTGTAATTTAGAAAGATGAATTCAGGAAATTGAACAATTGTACTAAGAAAGAAACTGAAATTGAAATGGTACCCAAAGCTGCTTTCGTATAAAATGCATTCCTCCATTTATTAGAAACGTTACAGCTGAAGTAATGTATGATTTATTTCATTAAGTAATGTTAACGATAAAAAACTTGGAAGACATGCACACATACACAAAAGAGCTAACGAAACACCAATTTTTCTATAGTTTGACCACCTATTTTGGTATGTGTATTTTTCTGCTTTTTAAATCAATATCATATGTAGAGAGAGAGAGAGATCTCAAGCTCAAATGCCTAAACATTCCAAGCATAGAACCTCAAAGAATGGCTAAGACTAATTATGGCAAATTGTGAAGTTAAAGTGCCATTTAAGAAGAAAAGCTGCTGCTAATACCTATGACACAGTGGCCACATTATTGTGGTCAAGTGTTCATAGATCTTTCAATTTTTAATAGAAACAGAGAATTACATTTTCATGCCTAAATATGCTGGCAACAAATTCCATTTAAAATAAAAACCAAAATGTGTACAAATACCATAAAGGCCTAATAAAATGACCTCTGTTTTGTTTGCTGTATTTACCTCAGGGTCAGACTGCCAACAATAAAGTAGAGATTAGTCTTGAACTCTGGAGTCAGATCTATTAAAGTTGCAATTCCAGCTTTGTGATATATTATACGAATATGATAATATTCTATCACCTCTTTATGCCACAATTTTCTCATCTGTAATACAAGGATAAAATCTTTGTCTCGTAGAGTCACAAGGGTTAAATCAATTCATAAATGTGAAGAACACACACATCACTAGAGATATTTGAAGTGGTCAGTCAGTGATAGCAGTATTTTATATAAGTGGTACCATAAATGGTTAATGTTTCCTATCTTCCTCTTTTGTTTTTAATGATGTTTTCTGAACATGTTTCTAATCGCTACATGGCATTTCATTATATATCTGTGGGCAAATATTTATAATTAGCCAATTCCTTATTATTGGAGTTTTGAAAATTTTTCCAATATTTATTTATTTTATTATAAGTAGTACATATATATGTTTACTTTCTTCCTAAGAGTAAATTCTTAGAGATGGAATTATTTGCAGAACTCTATATTTTTTAGATTTTGGCTATGTTTTGCCAATTTATCCTTTTCATAAATGAAAAATATTTTATATTTTAATCAACTATGATTGCTTATTTCTGTGCTTATGTTGGATACTTTTTAATACATTTTGAAAATGTTTTATATTTGCTTGATCCTGTGAACACTACAGTATAAATAATGCTTTTTTCACTTGATTGTTGAGGACTGGGGACACATTAATTTTTGCAAGTTCACATAGTCAAAGAGAGAAGTGGGAAAAGAATGTTGGTCATACAAAGTCCAATTTTTCTGTGAAATGTTTTATATCACGCATAGTTTGCCACTGAACAATGCAGAGATTAACGGTGCCCCCCCACCCCCCGCAACTTTACCTCCATGCAGTTGAAAATTTCTGTATAACTTTTGACTACCCAAAACCTTAACTAGGAGTTTACCATTGATTGGAAGACATACTGATAATTTAAACAATCAGTTAACACATATTTTGTTTGTTGTATGTATTATGTACTTTTTTCATAGTTTAGTAAGCTAAAGAAAAAAATTTTATTAAGAAAATCATAAGGAAAATTGATTTTGTATCCTGAGACTTTGCTGAAGTTGCCTTTCAGCCTAAGGAGATTTTGAGCTGAGACAATAGAAAATAAAATACATTTACTATTCATTAAGTTGAATCATATCATCACGAAGGTCTTTATCCTTCCCTCTTCACATTAAGTCGGCTGAGGAGGAGGAGGAAGAGGTTGATCTTGCTCTCTCAGGGGTCACACAAGCGTAATAGGTGAAGATGGGGGAAGAGGAGGCAGAAGAGGCAGGCACTCTTTGTATCATTTTTATTGAAAAAACATTCCCGTATAAGTAGGCCTGCACAAACTAAACCTGTGATGTTCAAGGGTCAACTGCATTTCTTTGTTTTTTGTAGAAGAAAATTATCTCTGAAAATAGTAGATAGTTAATAGTAATTTAGTATTATAACACTTAAATTGCATACTAACACTTTTTATTTGCTAAAGATACGTCAATATTTTGATAGGAGACCAAAATTTTGAAAAGATATTTCACTTTATAAAAGTGACAGCAACCAGGATTAAGACCATTCCAAAACGTTCACACTATACTAAGCTTCAAAGATAAATATTATATTAATTTTAAAAATCTAATAGTAACTAACCCTTGTTCAGTATAAACAGCATTTATTTATTTTTTCATTCATTCATTTAACAAATATTCATTGAAAGCCAACCAGGGACAAAGTACTGTGGAAAGACATAGAGAAGGAGCTATATACCCTACTTTTCAGGAATTTATGTGATAGTATTTGGCATTTTTCTATTAATATAAAGTAAATCAGGACAGAAAGAAATACTATATTTCTATACAATATACTTGTATTAGTTCATTCTCACATTGCTATAAATAACTACCTAAGACTGGATAATTTACTAAGAAAAGAGGCTTAATTACCCCATGGTTCTGCCAGCTGTACAGGCATCTGCTTCTGGGGAGGTCTCAGGAAACTTACAGTCATGGTTGAAGATGAAGGGGAAGAAAGCATGCCTTACATGGTGGGAGCAGGAAGAACAAAAGGAAGGGGGGGTTGCTAAACACTTTTAAACAACCAGATCTGTGAGAACTCTATCATGAGACAGCACTCAGGGGATGGTGCTAAGCCATTAGAAACCACCCCCATGATCCCATCACCTCTCACCCAGCCCCACCCCTAACATTGGAAATTACAATTTAACATGAGATTTGAGTGGGGACACTGAGCCAAACCATATCAATAGTTTTTTTTATTAAAATGATAGATATAAAAATATAGGAGATCAAGACCCTTCTAGCCAACATGGTGAAACCCTGTCTTTACTAAAATACAAAAAATTAGCCAGGTGTGGTGGTGCATGCCTATAGTCCTAGCTACTCGGGAGGCTGAGGCAGGGGAATTGCTTGAACGTAGGAGGTGGAGACTGCAGTGAGCCGAGATCACGCCACTGCACTCCAGCCAAGTGAGAGAGCAAGACTTCATCTCAAAAAAAAAAAAAAAAACCCATGTTTTAAAATTCCTTACACTAGCAGAAACTATAATAAACAGGAATTTTCTGAAATGGGAGGTCTAGAAATTGCAGAAATAAAAGGAATCATATACAGTGCCAACCTTCGTAATATAATCATCATGCCAGTTAGAAAATGAAAGCAGAGATGGGGTCTCTGTCCTGTCTACCTGTCTTCTAGACAACCGAGGTTGATTTTTTGCACTGACAATAAAGTATTAAGATGGCTTTTTGCAAGTCTAAGTTGTAGGGGTTTTTTGTTTGGTTTCAGTTTGGTTTTGGTTTTGGTTTTGGTTTAGAGGCAGGGTCTAGCTCTGTTGCCCAGGCAGGGGTGTAGGTGCGATTATGGCTCACTGCAACCTTGAACTCCTTGGCTGAAGTGATCCTCTGGCCCTAGCCTCCCTGGGTAGCTGGTGCTATGGGCATGCACCACCATAACCAGCTACCGTTTTAAATAAAATTATTTTTTGCAGAGATAAGATCTCACTATGCTTCTTAGATTGATCTCAAATTTCTGGCTGCAAAGGATTCTCCCACCTCAGCCTCCCATAGTGCTGGGATTATAGGCATGACACTGCTCCCAGCTCAAGTTGTAGTTTTTGGTAGGTACTCAGTGGTAGCTAAGGACACATCACATGCCTAATAATGAACACACTAATTCATACTGTTAATTTCTAAATTTCCAAACCAGAGCCTTTGGCTTGTGACTCTTTCGGTTTATTTTATTTTCACTGCTGCATTCTTTATTCAAAAACTAGAACTAAAATGAAGCTTACATCTTTTCATTACCATCCTAGTTGGATAAATGTATGCAAGATGTTTTCCCACAGTTATTGAAACACTTCTTAATAAATATAAAAGCAGTGAGATAGAATTGATTTAAATTGCTCATTTGTATTATTACTATAATCACTTTGAGTGTGAGTTAACATAAATAGATGTGTGGCTTTCTCTACTGGCTAGGGAAAATTTCAATGGAGACATTGACAAATAAGCTGCTTCTTTAATGGATGTAGCCTTCCTTACTTCATAGTCAGGAAAAGATACATGCAAGTGTCTTTAATAGTTTCCTGTTTTATTTTGCATTATCTTTTAATACAGAAATTCCTTGTGTAATAAGCACACTGTGTAGATTTAAATTTCAAGCCAACTAACTTGAAGCACAGTTACATGTCAGATTTGTCTCAAGCCTTTCATTTTTTTGTGTGTCCATAAAGACTGATTTCATGGTCACAGGTTTGAGGTTATTTGTTCTTAAGAACAATATCTAGGTTATATGTCATCAGGACAGGCAGCCAGTGTTGGAGGTACAGAAACATTCTGGCCCCACTGCAGGGTTACAGTTCATAGACTGGATCTCTCTAGAAGATATATGAGTCCTCCCACCATTGTTCAGTGTTCAGTCCAGGAGTTTAACAGAAGAAATCAATGAGGCGCAACTGTGTAAAATAGGGGTCAAATATGTACAGCTGTGGCTCCACATATATCAGATAACTTTGTTTGATTTTTCTCTAGGCAGTAGTCATTATCAAAATGGGCTTTAGGAGCTTTTTTATTAAAAACAAATTAATGTTAATTAATTCAGATTGCAGTGGCCATTAGTCAGCTATCTCATTGCAGAAAGCTGAATCAAGACTGTTCCCTGCAATCTCTGAGAGTTTTCTATCTTAAAATCTAATTTTAAATTGGAATTCTTATGTTTTAAGTTAAAGTAAGCTTTTTTACTCTGGCTGTCTCTTGACTATCAGCTGCCTTGTTATTTTGCTGCTTAACTTGATTTTAGGAGTCTGTATTATAGTATTTTTCTACTTATATACTGATAATATTTTATAATTTGTATTTTCCTATCGTAGTTTTTGGATGCAATTAAATTATTTGTATTTTCACTTAAATATTTGGGATTTTAAGTCTAAAGACATTTTTAAGGTAATAGTTTTTTTCCAGTTTTATAAGAGAAATATCTTCTTATATATGAATTCTAAGAAATTACTTCTCTGGTGCTTTAAGTATTCACATTCTACAATTCTTTTCCTGTATATTATTTTCCTTTCATGCCTTATCTCTTCCCAACAAACACACACATACATAAACAATAAGAAGAATGAAGCCTTTCAAAATCCTTTATTTTTCTCTTTTCATATAATTAGTATTAATGAGAATCAGCTCAATTGTCTTTTTCCTTTGTCTTGGTCATTTGCCTCTCTGAGTGGCCAACAAATTAGAAATAGACGATATGAAATCTGTCTGCTGCTTTTTCCTCTCCTTTAATTTAGACAAACAGTAGAAAGTCAAAAATAGGAGGTTGAATCTGTAGAAATAGTATGTGAGAGAAAAAGAAATGTATGTGTGAATAGGTGTGTGTGCAGGAAGGGTGGGGGTACAGAGGAGGAGTTTAAATGGTTTGCAACAGGACAGGGGATTGTGGAAAGATGAGAGTATGGGAATAGAAGTGTAATGAGGAAGAAACTGGAGATGATGCAAAAATTGTATCCAATACTGCTCTGAAATCCCCAACGAGCAGAGCCCCCTTTCTTCAGGTGGCCCTTACCCTCTGAGGTGTTATCTTTAAAAGTTTCTACATCCTGCCTCAGTGTCTCTGAAAATTTAGGCTGATTGTACTACTTTGCTGGGGCATCCCAAGCCCAGACTAGGATCTGCAATGGCCTTGGTCTCTGTTTCTATATTATGGGGTTTCTCTGTTCCTGCCCCCATCAAAACTGAGGTCATCTAGAATACCCAAGGGGCCCTGAGATTTGCAAATATGAGGACATTCTAGAGTCCTCTGTCCAGGTTCTTGCATCCTGGTTCTAGACGGGCAGGCTGGCACGTGAATTATTCGCTTTAGCTACTTAAGCATTTCTCTAATGGGATCATATGAAATCAGGCTGGCACATTGATGCTCACATATCAATTTGAGGTGACAATCACTCTCATCTTTTTTTTATCCTGTGTTCCCCCTCCCACCCACCAAATACTGGCATCCATCCGTCAGCAGAGAATATACAGGGTAAAATAAATCTGGATCAAATCTTCCAGGGGTTGTCACTTCTATTTTTTCATTGTTCCATAATGCCAATGAATGTTTTTAAGCAATGTCTTCATTTGCCTCTAAGTGATGTGGTGACATGGTGCTCTCCTTTGTTAGTCTTAAGGCATGGCAGAAAGGGGAAGTCTGTTTTTTATGTGAATGGGACCGCTAATGTTACTCTGCCACAGATCCTGTGATAGATGGAGTGTTTGTCTCCCAAAAAAAGCCAAATGTTGAAATCAAATCCTCAATGTCATAGAATTTGGATGCGGAGTGTTTGGGAAATAAATAGGTTATGGGCATGGAGACCTGATGAATACCCTTTTAGTTAGTGCCTTATAAAAAGAGATCAGAAAGCAAGCTCTCTTTGCTTTTTGCGACATGAGGACACGTCAAAAACACAGCCCTCTAAGCCAGCAAGAGGACACTCACCAATTATACAACCATACTGGTACCCTGATCTTAGACTTGCAGCCTTGAGAACTGTGAGAAATAAATGTTTTTATTTTAAAGTACCCAGTCTATGAAAAGTTGCCCTAGAAAACCCAAACTGACCAAGACAGGCGCTTAACTATACTCCCTTCCAGCTGGTAGTAGTACATATAAAAACATCTCACATTTTTAAGAATGCAGTGATCACAGCCTCAAAATTTTAAGAAAAGGTATGGTTGGAAAATGGATTATTCGATTTTTATGCTATCAAATTTTATATACTAAATTTAACTTAACCGGATAGTTTCCTGAATATTCTAGAACAGATTTGTATTTTTGGTCATCTTCAAAACAGTACAATAACATGTTTGGAGAGAGTTGTTGGAAGCCAGTTCTTTGGGCAGCATGATGGATGGTGCAGTCATGACTAATGATGTAACCAGCACTAAATAAATGGTATTAGGGAACTGTGGTAGCAAGAAGATCTATATTGTTTCAATACGAACAGGTTGTGGAGAGCCTGACATTGTGAGTAATAATAGTGTTGCTACCTTTTTCAAAATGGGAGATATGAAGTTAACCAGTTATGACATATTTGAAAGAAGAGGACATGAAAAAATGGCTCCTGGACCTCAACATAGAGAAATTGTGACTGGACACTGCAAAACTTGTGACATGCACTGACTGAATAAACAAATACCTATACTTCTCATCTACCATGATTTTAAATCTCCATCAGTAAGTCCATAAGCCTCAAATAGGCCCACATGTTTTTAATACATATTTAATCAAAGTATTAATATAGATAGAAATCCTGCAAGAAACATTTTTTCCAGGATTCTGCATGTACTAGGGGCAAGTCCACTTCACCAGGTTCTTTCTGGTGATCCATTTGGATACTTAGAGATGTGTGCAACATGATCAGACACCGAAAATTGCAAAAGCAACTTAAACTTACAATATGGATGACAATTATAATTTTCTTAAAGAAAAAGGCAAGCACATTATTTTCCTAATTTTGAGGAGAGGTCTGTAGGAGAGACAGAAAATAACCAAAAAGGTTACTAAAAACAAATAAATAAATCATGGCAATGATTTGTCTGAATGTTTCTTTCCTAATTAAGCATTCAAAAAATATAGTTGAAAGCCAGCTATAATTCTGAAGAGTATGAATATATTTGCTTCTTTTAGACTGAGTTCATATGTTTGAACTGATGGAATTTAAAGAATTCATTCAAACTTATTTGAAGAACCTCACAAGTACCAGGTATAAAAATATAAAAAATATGTATTTTCTGTCTTTGAGCTACTAACAGTTTAGTAGAAGAGGAAAACATGTAAACAAGTGATTACACAATATGTTTTGAGAACAAACTGAAGAATGTAAACTCTATGGGAAAACAGAAGAAAGCTTCTTATGTGGTAAATATTTAGCAGTCTTACATGATTAATAGGTATTTCCAGGGACATCAGTGAAATAAGTCTAATACAGAAAAATGGATATGTATGCAAATATTAATGTTAACTCCAACTTCCTGTTTCCCCTACTCTTTGGCTTAGATTCCTGAATATGAAAATATTTCTCATAAACTTTAATTTGCCTCTTTAGTTTACCTGAGTTAGAGGAGTATTAATTGGTGTTATTTTAAGGGGCATTTCTTAGTTTCCAGATATGCAAAGTATTACTCACAGTGTATATATCAGCTGGCTCTTGATGCTAATGAATTAATTCTGAATCCCAATTCCACAGTCTATAGAATTCAGTGTCTCTCTAGTATATGTTTGAAAAACATCTTGCTCATTTTTTTTTAAGTTTTAGCTTTATATAAGTTAGACCAAAAGTATGCGTTTTTCTGTAATTTTATCTCAACATTATATCTATTGCTTATTCACATTCACTGTTGCCTATGTCATAGTATATATGACATATATAATGCAACAATGGATTTAATGGATTTGAAGATTAATGCATTATCTTGCTCTTAACAATGCTTCATGGATATTTTTAAATAGCTCCTGATGCAGATTTTCAAGTCTTTCTTATAAGGTATACATAATATATTGAAATTTAGCAAGATATACCAAATTATTTTCTAAAGTGATTGTACCAGTATATATATGCCCAACAGCAGTGTATGAAATGGTTGACCAGTTTGTGCTCTCATTAGCAGCCTATGAAAGTTCTCCTTTTCTATATGTTGAGTAATACTTAGGATTGCCAGACATAAATTTTTATCTATCTGCTGATGTCTTATTATGGTCCTTAATTTGTATTTCCCTAATTAAAATGTTACATATATGAATATTGACCTTCTTTTTCCTATTTTATAGAATTGTATTAGCCACTGTTCTTTTATTGTGATGCTAACTCAATTATATCTACTTATATATTTCTCCCAAATTTGTATGTTAAAGTTCTAACTTCCCTTGTAATGATATTTAGAATGGGTCCTTTAGGAGATAATGAGGATTAAATTATTATCAGGAACTGTGGGAATCTGCGGTTCTTCTCTTCTAGAAAGAAAGATTTGAGCCTAGAAACACACAACAGGGATTAAGTAGGATAGTTTATTGAAGGAAGATACAGTATATTCCAAGAAAAGAGTGCGCTGGACTGGCCTGGCTGGGAAACACCTCCGGACTGTTCAGCTGGAAAAATAGCAATAGTAGTGTTTTTTTAAAGAGACAGTGCACTCTGAAAGATGAGAGAGTGATGATTCAGCAGCAGCTAGTACTGGGGAACTCTCTTTATGAGAATCTTACAAAATTATCCTTGTGAGGGAATGTCTCCTGAAATCATATTTAAGGTGGTTCTCCTGGGTGTGCAAACTCTGTGGTTGTACATGCCAGTACACATATCACACCTGATTAGCATTTAAAATCTCCACGCAGGGCATTTTTGTTTTTCGATCATAGTGAACAAAAGGGTAAGTTATGGGAGGAGTGCACATGCTCATCAGCAGGGAAAGTCCCCATCTTGGCTAGTGCCTGATTAAGTACCCTTCATGGCCAGAGCAGCCCAATTATAAGGCCAGAAGTAGTCTGTGTAGCCATTGTCTTTTTTGCTGATTGACAATGGGCAGCACTGACAATCAGTGGGCAGACTTTCCAGGATTTCTACTTGCTCGTATCTGGCTATCTGCCTCCTCTAACAAATGAAATTATGAAGGTAGAACCTTCATAATGGTATTAATGTCCTTACAAGGAGAGGCACCAGAGAGCTCTTTCTCTTTCCATGTAGCCACAAAGAAGAGGTCCTGTAAGTATACAGAGAGATGGCGGCAACCTACAAGCCAAGAGAAGAGGCTTAAGAATAAAAACCTACTTTGCTGACATCTTAATTTTGGACTTCCCAGTTTCCAGAATGGTGAGAAAATGAATTTCAATTGTTTAAGCTACCCAGTATGTTAGTTTTTTATGGCAGCCTAAGCTGACTAATCACCTATCCACTTACAAACACACACCACTCACATATAATATTACATGTATGTATAGTATATTCTGTCCAGCATTTTTAGGTAGAAAGTGGAGGCAAAGCTTTTCTCTAAACATCTTTCTCAAAATTGTTGAAAATGAATGTTCTTATGTTTTCAGTGTCACATAATTACTAAGATCATTCTTTTAATGTGTTTGTTATAAATTATGATCAAAATTGTGATGACAATAAATGAGATACTTTACTATCAACAATGCTGTTGATTAACTCTAATTTGAGATAGCTTTAGGTATCTGAAAGCCAAAGTATGTGATTAAAACCTTGATGGACAGAATGCATTTTATTGGACCTCAGAGTGAAAGGACCTGGGAATAGGGAAAATGGGCAGTGGGAGTTTAAGGCAATTTGCTGTAATGATTAAGACACAGGCCTCTATCAAGTGGAGGATCAAGGGAAACTTTTTGCAGATGACTTTTTGGGAAAAAGATGCTCACAAATCCAGAACAAAAATCAGAATTTCAGAGGTGAACTATTTCCAAAGGCAAGTTAATAGTGAATCAAATGAAGTGTAATATCCATTTCTCTCACTTGCACAGTTCCTCTCCAAGATCTTGAATCTAATTTTTATTAATAATCTTGTTTTCCTCTTTATAAAGAATATCCCTTATATACTTTGGATATTTGTACCTGCCCAAATCTCATGTTGAACTTTAATCTTCAGTGCTGGATGTGGGGCCTGATGAGATGTGTTTGGATCATGGGGACAGATCCCTTATGAACCATGTAGCCATCCCCTTGGTGATAACTGAGCTCTCACTCCAAGTTGACACAAGACCTAGTCATTTAAAAGTGTGTGGCACATCCTGTCCCCCAACTCTTTCTCATTTGCTTCTGTTTTCAACATGTGATGTGGCTGTGCCACCTTCACCCTCTACCGTGATTGAAAGCTTCCTGTGGCTTCATCAGAATCCCAGCATATGCCAGCATTATGCTTCCAATAAAGCCTGCAGAACAGCAAGTCAATTAAAGATCTTTTCTTTATAAATTACCTAGTCTCAAGTATTTCTTTATATCAATGCAAGAATGAACTAATATATTCCCAAAATGTGGTCTAACAAAACCTGGTTCTCTTACAGTTATGTAACCAAGAAAAAAAAAAAAAGATGAGCCTTATTGGATTGTGTTGGAACATTTTCTGCTCTTGGAGCTTAGAAAGTAGAAAAAAATCAAGACATCCATCAAGGAAGTCTTCTGGTAAAGAAATAGTTATATAACACAAAAGATAGCATGGTCGCCATAGGGAGAATAAAGTACTCCCTTATTCTCTAATATGATAGGGTACTATCATATTATGCATATCTGACAAGGCAGAAAGAGTGCTAGGTTCTGCATGAACCCTGGTAACAGAGATTCTATTGGTAGAAGAAGAGAATCAGCATAACTGATTTAAGTCACTGATAGAAAAGTTTTGTATGAAGCAACAATAAGTAGGAAATAGAATGGAATGGGATTTCACTGGGACCAGATAAGACATAGTGGGAGAACCAAATGGACCTGGAATAAGTTTAGTAAGATTAGTAAGCTAAGAAAGTTAAAATTGTTCTAAACTAATATTTTAGTGGGAGCCTTCCATAATCAAGGAAGAGTTTTCAGTGGCTGGACTAGAAAACTTCTCCTTTCTCTGAATCACTTAATTACTGAGAAGATCTTTTATAGCCCAGCACTGTCCAAGAGAAATAGAATGTGACTCACGAATGTAAGCTACACATGTCATTTTATACTTTCTAATAGCCACATTTTTAAGAATAAAAGGAGACAGATAAAATTACTTGCAATAATACATGTTATTTAATCCAAAATGTCAAAATTATTTCAGTGTATAATCAGTATAATCAATTATTAATGAGATGTACATTTTCTGTACAACATCTTATAAAATACTTATAAAACATCTCAAATTTGTCAAGTTACTTTTTAAGTATTCAGTAGCCCCATGTGGCAAGGCACTATGAGTTATATGTACAACTAGAGGAAGGAAACAAAGAAATCACTTAAGGGTTGGGACTATCAGGTACTCTGTCCTCAACTTCCTTGGATTTAAATACCCCTGGTAGAAAAGAGGTGTTCTGATGGATATACTCTTATCTAAGAAAGATATTTGAGAAAAAACAAAAGAATGACCTAAGTTTTCTTTTCTGAGTTATCAAGGTTAAAGAACCATAGTCATATTAGTCAGAGGAGCATGACCTTCAAGAGGTCAATGCTAGGATAAAGTGACCTAGGAGTCAGAGACCTTACTTACAGTAGAAAACTAAGAATTCCCCATACAAGGTAGGTCCAACGTTAGTCCATTTAAAATATAATTACTTTTTTGTTCCTGTGGTTGTTAGCTAAGGATAAAAAATGGCCTCCAGCTCCTTGCATGTCTCTGCAAAGGACATGATCTTATTCTTTATTATGGATGCATAGTATTCCATGATATATATGTACCACATTTTCTTCATCCAAAACCAAATACTATATGTTCTCACTTATAAGTGAGCTCTAAATGATGAGAATACATAGAAACATACAAGGGAACAACACACACTGGAGCCTTTCAGAGGGTAGAGGGTGGGAAGGAGAAAATCAGAAAAAAAAAAAAAAAGATTAATGGGTGCTGGACTTAATACCTGGATGATGAAATAACCCGTACAACAAACCCTCCTGACATAAGTTTACCTGTGTAACAAACTTGTGTTTGTACCTCTGAATTTAAAATAAAAGTTAAAAATAATAACATAAAAAATAAAGGTTTTTTTTTTAAAATAACTCTTTGATGAAGGCTTCTGAAATGTTTTGCCTGAAAAGACTACCTGATAGTTACATCGTACAACCCTTTTGCAATAATCCAGTTTGTTTTGCTATAACAAAATATCTGATACTGGGTAATTTATAAAGAAAATAAGTTTATCTGGCTCATAATTCTGAGACTGGGAGGTTCAAGAATTGTGGTGCCGGCATCTCATTGGCCTCTGGTAAGGGCCACATAATGTTTCATAGCATGATGACGCGTAAAGGGGAGTGGGCATGTATAAAGAGGCACATATGAGGTCTAGCAACCCACTCTCACAGGAAAGGTTCCAAATCTGTGAGAGGCAGAACCCATTTGCTCAATCTTGGGAGACAGCAGTAATCTATTCATGAGGAACCCACACCATAATCCAAACACCCCCCACTAGGCTTTGCCTCTCCACACTGCCTCATTGAGGATCAACCAGGAACAGTAGTTTTGGTGAAGACAAACCGTAGCAGCCATAGCAGTTACAGAGCTATCCCTCCATTAGTTAATTTAAAACATAGGCTTCATAGTAAAGAACAGCAGAAAGAAAAAAATGGAAGGAAAACAGAGAAAGAATGTCTGTTGTTAAGCCAGCACAATGGTTTTCTTATTTCCTCACAAAGATGTGATTTAAATTATCCAAATTGAGAAACATTACTTTTTGTTCACTTATTCATTTGCTTTTATTTTTTAAATAGGCTCCATCTTTTTGATCTGTATGTATGTGTGTTTTCTGTAAAAGACTCCCACTATGAGATGCAAAATTCATGCGCCCAACCATTTAAGTGATTTTTTTAATAATATAGGAAGAATAATTCCTGAATTAGGATATTCTTAGCACATTGTTCCACTGTATACATTAGAAATGTAAAGCAGGCACCAGTACTGTCTCTCCACAGGGAGGATTTATGACATGGTGCTATTATAAACCCAAAGATTTTATAGTGTTTCATTTTATGGTCTACTCTGCCTAAAATGACCTAAGGTATAATTTTCCTCCCACTGATTGATGCCATCTACAAAGTGCCATTGCTATTGAAGGGTTGGACTGAACCCATAAGAAAATAATTCTCACCTTTATAGCTTTTGCTTCTAAGCCCAGGTGGTAATGAAAGGGTGGTACATCAGTAAAAGGTTATTCATTAAGTGCCCTTAAGCATGTTTGTAAGTACAGGAAATCAGAAAGATTCTAAGAACAGTTCTGACCACAACTTTTGGTCATTTGAAGCAATTACCTGAGGTGCTCTCCATGAATGCTTCCAGAGCAAGTGAATTGTCTAAGAAAAAAAGAAAAAAAAAACCAGTGAATTCCTAAATAGATTTTATAGCTCATATGGTCTCTGTAGCCGTTAAGCACATCATGTCACATGAGACCAAGCACGGGCTGATCATTTCAAAATATATTTCATCTGTAGCTGGGTATGGGCAATCTCTGAATGTCCTGTGCAAGGTAAAATGCACTTCTTTCCAAAGGGTCCTTGGTAATACACATTAAAAAGAGCTCTTGGAAGAATGTACATGAATTTGGAAGAAGCGACATATTTATTGTGAACAAAATATATCACTGGTAATATAGTCACTGTATTTCAATTTAATCAGTGTATTTGAATTCAATTCAATCAGTGTAACAATAGGTCAAGTTTTATAAATCTTCAGTTAGGCCAGACAATCATTACCAGATGACTCAGCACTGTGGTTCTCATGTACTAGCCACATACAAGCCTGATACTAATTAGAAACAGTCAATCTCAAGTATAAACCCCAATACTTCACTCTTCTCTCTTTAGTTATGTAGTATTTCCCACTGGTTGTGCTTGTTTTAACATTTGAGCTATTTGTCCCTGGTTATATACATACATGCATACATACATACATATACACACACACACACACACACACATATGTGCTTTAGGAAAAGATTTGTTTTCACACCATGGGCAAAATGCGTACTGAGAAGCAGCTGCCTTAGGTAGCATGTAAGTAAAAGACATACCTATGAACTTTAAAAAATGAAAGTTTTATGTAAACTTACTACCTGGTTTGGTTACACAAGGAGTTATGGAAAACAAACGAAGTATACTAAGTGGACACTCAATTTTTTTCATAGACCATATACGCTTAAAGGTATAAATTGGTGATATGGATAGGAGATGGGCAATATTGGGTAGAAGAGGGTGGTTCCCTGGCAAAGGCCCCACCGTCAAACCTGAAGACCTGCTTCCCTAAATGAAAACAGGCAATTCTGTTTTTGCACCCAAATAGTTGTTGCTGTCACACATTCTGCAAGTGGAAATCGGGGAGCTCTCCCATCTCATTGGTACTTGGAATCAGCTCTTGTTGAAACATATTTTTACACTTTGGGAAAGAGGTAATTAAACATTTATTTTTCACTTTATTTCTTAGTTATTGAAAAATAGAGGTCAGAGTGAAAAAGCTACTATTTCAGGTGTTATGTGCCACCAGGCACTTGTCTGTTGGGATAGACACAAATTGTGAAGAATGTAAGAGAATTCCCTCTTTTTTTTTTTTTTTTAATTGTACTTTAGGTTCTGGGGTACATGTGCAGATCATGCAGGATTGTTGCATAGGTACGTACATGGCAAGGTGGTTTGCTGCCTTCATCCCCTCATCACCTATATCTGGCATTTCTCCCCTCGTTATCCCTCCCTACCCTCCCCACCCCCTGCTGTCCCTCCCCCAACCCCAACAACTGATCACAGTGTGTGATGCTCCCCTCCCTGTGTCCACGTGTTCTAATTGTTCAACACGCACCTATGAATGATAACATGCGGTGTTTGGTTTTCTGTTCTTGTGTCAGTTTGCTGAGGATGGTTTCCAGATTCATCCATGTCCCTATGAAGGACATGAACTCATCCTTTTTTACGGCTGCATAGTATTCCACAGTGTATATGTGCCACATTTTCTTTATCCAGTCTATTGTTGATGGATACTTGGGTTGTTTCCGGATCTTTCCTATTGTAAGCATTGTGGAAGACAGTATGGTGATTCCTCAAGGACCTAGAAATAGAAATACCATTTGACCCAGCAATCCCATTGCTGGGTATGTATCCAAAGAATTAAAAATTGTTCTCTTATAAAGAAACATGCACATATATGTTCATTGCGACACTGTTTACAATAGAATTCCCTCTTAAAGGAAGAGCAGAGAGGAAATCAAAGCCTCTTTGGATAGACTACACTCTGATGCATTGATATGGTTTGGCTGTGTTCCCACCAAAATCTCCTCTTGAATTGTAACTCCCATGATTACCACATGTTGTGGGAGGGACCGGGTGAATCATTCCACCATCCTGTTCTTGTGGTAGTGAATAAACCTCATGAGATCTGATGGTTTTATAAAGGGAAACACCTTTCTTTTGGCTCTCATCTCTCTCTTTCCAGCCATCATGTTAGATTTGTCTTTTGCCTTCCACAGGACTGTGAGACCTCCCCAACCACGTGGAACTGTGAGTTCATTAAACCTCTTTTTCTTTGTAAATTACCCAGTCTCAAGTATGTCTTTATCTGCAGCTTGAAAATGGACTAATACATGTATGATCCAAAAATAAAAATCTTTTCTCGTTTTCCTTTTTATTTTGATTTTTCTAAAACATGATAGGCATTAGTCAGGCACAATGGCTCATGTCTATAATCCTAGCACTTTGGGAGGCCAAGACAGGCAGATCACATGAGGTCAGAAGTTCGAGACCAGCCTGGTGAACATGTTGAAACCCCGTCTCTACTAATAGTACCAAAATTAGCCGGACATAATGGCATGTGCCCGTAATCCTAGCTACTCGGGAGCTGAGGCATGAGAATTGCTTGCACCTGGGAGGCAGAAGTTGCTGTGAGCTGAGATCATGCCACTGCCCTCCAGCCTGGGCAACAGGTAAACTATGTCTCAAAAAATAATAAATAAAATATCATAGGCATTAATCTAAGATTGGACTCAGTGTGATAACACAGAGGATGAGAGTTGTATTTTACTCATCTTAAGTATAGGAGAGTACAGCTTAACAAAGGCGTCTTCTCCTAAGTACCAAGTCAGCTGTGCTTGCTCAGCCTTTCTGGATCATTTTGCTAAAATAAATCAGCTTATTCGTCTCAAATTGAGATAAACTATTCTGGCAGGAGGTCTTCTTTACCACTAGGTTGATTAATGTAATAAAAATTCACCAGTCGTCCTCAATGATTTTGTAATCCTAACTTCTAATGGGTCTTTCTTGCTTTTGAGTCATTTTTTTAAAGAGTACTACCCAAAAAAGAACATGGAAATGAGGAGATTTCTTAACTCTCCTAAATCCATACTCTTCTGATAAGCACAGAAGAATGTGTCAGCATTATTCCACTGTTATCCTTTGCCAGCTCTTAGCTATTCTAGAACAGGAGCAAAAGTAACTCTTGTTAGGGAGTAGTATACCACAATGATTAAACTTGCAGACTCTAGAAGGGCAAACTGGACTGTAATTACATTCATCTGTTTGGGTATATGTAAATAAAGAATGCTGTGTTTCTCACAAGACAATATAAATATTAACAGATGAACATGTGTGACATGTACAGGGGTTTTAGCAAATGCTAGTTCTAATTTTAGTGCCTTAATCTAGAAAGATACATGAAAAATTTATTATACTCTCTGACTTCATAAAGCAGAAAGTGACATACTTGTTGATTATACTTCATTTTTAATATTCCTTTCTGTCTTGGACCCTGATTTTTAACTGGTTGCATTATGACAAAAGTACATTTTCCATCCTCTGTTGTTGTCAGGAATGGCCAGTAAAACTGTATGAAAATGGTATGTGATACTTTCAGGAATTATCCTTATAGAAAGAGAACAGTCTCTTCATTCTTTCCTCCCTTCCTCTTCCTTGGAGCTTTGATATGATGGCTGGTGCTCCATGCATCATTTTGGATCAAGATGATAAATTTTTACAAATCTGTAGTCTATGCAACTTTGTGAACATGTAATGCAAGCCCTGATTGCTTAATTCCAAATTCAGTTTATATAACAAAAAGATTAAATTTAATTGTGCCTATTATGTGAGAAAGAAATGAATATTTATCTTTCATAAGTCACTCTTATATTGTTCTTTGTTATTCTGTTATATGCAAAATTAATTTTAAATATTGTCCCAGGCATACCCAGATTATCTTCTCCTTTGGGTGATGAGTGCTGTATGTGCAAAAACCCAGTAGCCACTCAATTATTTTTAAAGGAAAGGAAATGTTTTATTTTAACTGGTTAGTGAATTTAAATTTTTTAGTTAGAAGAACTAAATCTGTTAAAAGAATAAACGGAATGTTTTTTGAAATATAACAATTTTATTCATCTGCAATGGTAATATGTGTTAACTGTAGATTTTTTAACAAGCAAAACATAAAAGAAAGAAGAATTCAACATAATAATTTATTGATTTTCTGTATACTTCTAAAGAGCTGTGTGTCTGACCATGATTAGAATTTGAGATATGTTTTGTCAGAGATGGCAAAGGTACTTATGCAAATATTTTAAACCCAGATGAGAAGAGAACATATTTAACTTAATTTAGTTTTGCTTTGCCACATTAGATGCTCAGATGTCTTTGAATAGAAAAAGAACAGTAAGTTTAAGTGGTCTTTGTGGAAGTTTTTTTTGTTGTTGTTTTGTTTTTTCGTTTTTTTTTTTTTTTTTTTTGAGATGGAGTCTCACTCTGTCTCCAGGCAAATACCTTTGAAATATAGTACAGAAAAGATCTTCTCTACCCTTTATCTTGTCAACTGTTACTCATATTTCAAGTCTAGTTTAAATGGAAAATGCTCAGATAAGCCTTTCCCAAGCTAACAAATAGAATTATTCTCCTCCATCATATGTCCTGACATTACTTGACATGACAGAGATAAGCTCTGTTTTCTTCTGGATCTGTTTTCTTCTGGATGGAATACCTGACAAATTAGAAAATTCTCTATACCTATTTAATCAGTGGCAAATTGAATTAATATATTTTAACAAATTTGAAATAACCACAGTTAAAATGAATTCAGGTTATCTTCATTGATTAGAGTTTTAGGATTGTTGAGTATGTACTCTACAAGAAGATCAGCTCCAAGACACATAATCATCAGATTCCCCAAGGTTGAAATGAAGAAAAAATGTTAAGGGCAGCCAGAGAGAAAGGTCAGGTCACCTTAAAAGGGAAGCCCATCAGACTAACAGTGGATCTCTCAGAAGAAACCCTAGAAACCAGAAGAGAGTGGGGGCCAATATTCAACAATTTTTTTGTCCTTAATAATAATTTTATTAAGGTATAAGATGCATGATATAAAATGTCCCAATGTAGACATACAATTAAGTATTTTAGTAAATTTCTATAATTGTAATCCATAACCACAATCCATCTTTTTTTAAAAAATTTATTTATTATACTTTAAGTTCAGGGGTACATATGCAGAATTTGCAGGTTTGTTACATAGGTATACACGTGCCGTGGTGGTTTGCTGCATCCATCACTCTGTCATCTACAGTAGGTACTTCTCCTAATGCTATTCCTCCTTGATGCCCTCACCTGCTGCTATCCCTCCCCCAGCCCCCGGCTCCCACTGCAGGCCTCAGTGTGTCCATGTGTTCTCATTGTTCAACTCCCACTTATGAGTGAGAACATGTGGTATTTGGTTTTCTGATCTTGTGTCAGTTTGCCAAAAATGATGGTTTCCAGTTTCATCCATGTCACTGTAAAGGACATGAACTCATCCTTTTTTATAGCTGCATACTATTCTGTGGTGTATATGTGCCACATTTTCTTTATCCAGTCTGTTATGGATGGGCATTTGGGTTGGTTCCAAGTCTTTGCTATTGTGAACAGTGTCACAATAAATATACATGTGCATGTGTCTTTATAACAGAATGATTTATAATCCTTTGGGTATATACCTAGTAATGGAATTGCTGGGTCAAATGGTATTT
>CAUYLG010052722.1:0-45050 GCA_963573385.1 Cacajao melanocephalus | reverse complement strand
GGGGGGGGGGGGGGGGGGGGGGGGGGGGGGGGGGGGGGGGGGGGGGGGGGGGGGGGGGGCGGGGGGGGGGGGGGGGGGCGGGGTGGGGCGCGCCTTGCGGGCATGGGGCGCGCCGCGCGGGGCTGGGCTCGGAGCGCGCGGAGCTCGGCTGCTGGAGAGCCGCGAGGGGGACGCGCCGGGACCTTCAGGAGCGCACCAGCCTTCGAGGCCGTGGACGAGGGAGGGAGCAGCCGCCGCCTTTGCCGCCTCCCTCCCGGAGGGAGCCCAGTCCGCCGCGGGCCATGAGCCACCGGGCCCAGGGAGCCTGGCCGCGGTCCGGGCAGCGCTCCGCTGGCGCCCCGGCCCGCTCGGCCGCAGCTGCGCGCCTGTAGGTATGGCCTCCTGGTCCCCAGTTCCTGTTCCCTGGTCCTTCCCCGGACCCCCGTCTGTCCCCGGTGGCGTGCGCTGTGTGTGCTCCGCTGCACGGGGGAGAGCGGCCGCACGCGCCCCGGTCCGCGCGTGTCGTCTTTGTGTGCGCGGGTGGGAGGGAGGAGGGCGCGCGAGGGAGGAGACGCGCCCCCGGCTAGGATCGGCTCCCTGATCCCATCGCGGGCGGGGCGAGGAACCGCTGGAGGGTCCGAGCTGCCTCCGAAGCAGCTGTGCCCCCTTCCCCTGCTAGGGCCGGGGTCGGATGGTGGGGCGAGCGCACCCGGGCCCTTAGAGGAGGGGTCTCTGACTGGGGGAGGGGACGCCCAGGTCTCTTCCCGACGCTGGGAGCGCTGGGAGGGGGCGTCAACCTAGAATGAGAGAGAGAGCCACGGGGTAGGATCGGGAAGGACCCCCTCCAAGCCACAGCCTCCGAGCAGGCACGCCCTCCCTTTGGCCCAGGCCCCCCATTCTTGCCCCGCCCACCCGGGGAGCTCCCCGGCAGCGGCAGCCTTCGGTCGCAGGGAGGATCGTGGAGGGTGCCCAAGAGGCCGGCGCCTTTAAGAAGGGGCGGGTTCGTGCCCTCTATTCAGGCCCTTGGGCCTCGGCCATTGATGAACCTGCGGGCAGCGCGGGCCGGAACCGCGCCAGCCCAGCAGGCTGAGGCCAGGCAGAGGCAGGGACGCATCCCGGCCCCCCGCATCCCCGAAGTGGAGGCCTTTAGGGAGGGAAGTCTGCCGTGACTAGGGCCTCTCAGGAGCCTCGCAGGGCAGACCGGGCAGCCCCAGGCGAGACCCCGAACACAAATAAACCAGGATCTACGTGCACAAGCTAAGGGCATCAGGGTCGCTGTTAAGCTGGTGCAAGGGAGAGCCTGAGGCTAGGCTGTCAGACCTGGGTGGAGCCCTACCAATGCCCTCGAGCCAACATTACCTACCCTGTAAAATGATGGTGCTGCCTGCCTCCTGGCTAAGGGACCGGCAGGAGTTGCATCCCAGAGGCAGGTCCCTGGAGCTCCTCTGGGAGGACAGGGAGCAGGGGGTGTGGTTTCCCCAAGAGGTTTGACTGCCTCTTGAGCTGAGCACCCCCTACTCTGCCCCACCTTGAACTCTCTCAATCCCTTCCCTCCTGGCCTCCCCACTCCATGCAGGAAGAGGTTGGGAGAGTGACCTAGAACTTTTCAGTGCTAGGGACTTTGGGAGAGGTCTGGCTGTGGCAGTGTTGGCACTACTTTTAGGCTAGTGTACATCAGGGTATTCTGGGGGGTCTTAGAGGCAGTTTCCCACCAGCCACTTCCTTAGAGGTCTGTCCCATGAACATCCAAGAACAGCCCTACCCCATGGCGGGCTGGCTTCTGATGCTGGAATGCACACACTTTTCTTTTTACCCTTGTTGTGAAAGTCTGTCCCGAGCGTCTAAACCCCTCTTCCCTACTTAGCGTGGGTCTCCTAGGGAGGACTTCTGTATGAGATACCCACGGGTGGGCTTCCCCTAGGGGTCTTGGAGGTGGGGTCTCCACCCAGGTGATCCTGGGCTTCCCAGGACTGAGCTCTCGGTTTCGAACTTACTTGTGCCAAGTTAAGGGCATCAGGGTCGCTGTTCATGTCATCTTCACAACAACCCTGTGGGTTTAGTGCTATTATTATCCCCACACACTTAGGGAGGGGAAATGACTGGCCCAGAGTCCCGCAGCCAACAAGCCAGGCCTCCCAGCCACTCCTCTCTGACAACAGCCTGGCACTTCTTGCCCTGTCTACCCAGCCTGGGTTGCAGGGAATTGGGGGTTTAGGGACATCAGGCCTACTGGCGGTTGTCTTCATGGGGCTAGGGTCGAGTCTAGAGGCCTGCTGCTCTTTCTCACTGTCTAAGTGAGGCCAGGGGCCTGGTCAGAGCTCTGGGGCCTGGGGAGGTTTCTCTTCCCCGCTCACCAGGCTGGGTGTTGTTTTATGGCTATGCTGTGTCTAGGAGGATAGCAGGTGTGACCCCTCAACACAAGGTCACAGCCCACACCTGTTTGGGCAGAGCAAGGCTGGGCATCGCTATGTGGGTGTGAAGCACCTTTTGGTTCCTCTGGGTGAAGCAGGGTTTGGGCCCCATACTTCCGGCCCATCTGAGGATAGCACCCACCTGGGGGGCGGGGAGGACAGCCAGCCAGGAGCTCATGGTCTGGTGGAAGAGATGGGCCACAGCCAGGTGGCGTGGTGGAGGGGCAGGGGGCAAGGGGGGAGATGGGGCCAGGATCAAGGGGCATGCCCAAGGCCTCCTTGGACTCGGAGGCCTGCCTGCTATTGGGGCAGAACAGGGGAAGTAGGTGGGGTAGTGCCCGACTGCATGGTTAGGCTCCGTGCAGAGGACAAGCAGGAGTTGGAGGAAGAGGATATATTAGAACTTGAATGTGGTGAGTTTGAGGTACCTGGAGATCAGCCAGGCTGGGAGTTGAGACTAGAGAAAGGCCTGGGGAAGCTTTATTCACACCTGCAGTCCCTGGAGTTCAGGGATGCTCAGATCTTAGGGGTGCCACCTGAGGTCTCAGGAGGCAGTGGTATGTGTGTCCTGGAAAAGCCAGAAGGCAGCTGGGTGGGATGAGTTGGTGGGAACTAAAGTATCCCGCAGGTTTAGGGGACTGGGCCAGGACCCAGGTGGGGAGTGGAAGGGGCCGAGCATCTCAGGCCAAGGCTAGAGAAGTGAGGGACCTCTGCTTTGCAACCCCAGAGAGGCCAGGTGGGGTGGTGGGAGTGAGCAGGACCAGTGCAGCTGGAACCAGCCCAGCCTGCTCTCCACCCGCAGAGCCCTTCCAGGAACTGTCCAGCACTGGGCGCTCCTGAAGGAGACTGGGTCTGCCTCTTGAGCCCCCAGGGCCTGGCTTAGCTTGTTGTCCTGGCCCCCACTCCCTGCTCATCTGACCCCCACTTCCTGAGGAGCCCAGCTATGAATTCCCCTGTCTACCCCTAGCCTCTCAGAGTGCCCCATCCTCTAAAGGTGGGCATCTCCTTTCCCAAAACAGGGACTGGGTCCTCCCACTGTGCCCTTGTAAGGGGAGATGACCAGAAACAGGTCTCAGAAAGGGACCAACCCAGAACTTGGCTCCATACCCCTCTTTTTGTTTGTTTGTTCATTTGTTATTTTTGTTGAGACAGAGTCTTCCTCTGTCACCCAGGCTGGAGTACAATGGCACGATCTCAGCTCACTGCAACCTCTGCCTCTGGGGTTCAAGCAATTCTCCTGCCTCAGCCTCCTGAGTAGCTGCGATTACAGGCTTGCACCACCACGCCTGGCGAATTTTTGTATTTTTAGTAGAGACATGGGTTCACTTCACCATGTTGGCCAGGCTGGTCTCAAACTCTTGACCTCAAGTGATCCACCCTCCTTGGCCTCCCAAAGTGCTGGGATGACAGGCGTGAGCCACTGCACCTGGCCTCCCCTCTTACCCATTCTGTGGCCCTGGACCCTCCCGCCTGGCGTCTGACACACAGCAGGAGCCCACTACTATGTGGTGGCCGGTGTGTGGCGGCCTAGTCACCTCCCTTCCCAGAGCCCCATTTCTTCATCTCCACAATGAAAAAACATCTCTTTCTTACAGGGAAGATGTGAGGGGAGAAGAGTTTTAACAGAGGTATGGCCCACTGAGAATGTGGGTTCTAGAATGCTGACGTTGGTCATGATGGAGGCTGGGTGTGTGTGTTGGGGTGATGAGTACCTCTGCAGCCATCTGCCGCAAGCAGTTGGAGCAAAAGGGAATGGATAGAACTATGTGTGTGTGTGTTTTTTTTTTTTTTTGAGACATCGTCTTGCTCTGTTACCTGGGCTGGAGATCTCGGCTCACTGCAACCTCTGCCTCCAGGTGATTCTCCTACCTCAGCCTCCCGAGGAGCTGGGATTATAGGCATTTGCCACCCTGCCAGGCTAATTTTTTTGTATTTTTAGTAGAGACAGAGTTTCACCATGTTGTCTAGGCTGATCTCGAACTCCTGACCACAGGTGATCCACCGACCTTGGCCTCCCAAAGTGCTGGGATTACAGGCGTGAGCCACCGCGCCCAGCCACAGCTGTGATTTTTAAACAAACTGTTTATTTAATCTTCATGACAGCCCCACGTGGTTAGCACTGCTCTCACCTCCATCTTAACAGATGGGGAAACTGAGGCTCCAGAGTCCAAGGGGTCATGCAGCTAGGCAGCAGGAGAGCTAGGATTCGAACCCAGACAGTCTAGCTCCAGATCTCAGACTTTTAACACCAGAAGTGGCCGTAGGGAGGCGCCCAGGCAGTGGGGCTCCCTTTGCTGGGGAGCAGCTGTCAGATGCAACTGTGGGAACGCCTAGGACTGAGGGTCTGCAGGCCGGCAGGGCTTGTCAAGCTTAGGGTGTTTGCAAAAGCCGGGGGCTGGGGGGGAGCTCAGCAGAAGGGCCCACACCCTTCCACGGCAGTGGCAAAGGCAGAGTGTTGTGTGACGGGCCTGGGGTTGTGTAACAGCTGCCTCCAGGCGACATTGCTCAGGGCAGGCCTTGGACTAGAAAGTTATCTGCAGGGAAGAACAGCTAGGGAAACTAATGCTCAGAACAGCCAAGACTCCTTAGTACCTACTCACTCATACAGAGGTATACAGCTCTTAATCCACACATGTCCCCATTGCCAGTCAGAAGGCCCCCACCCACCCTCTCTGCAGCAAAGTCACGGCAAGTTCAAGGATGTTAAGACCAGAAACCATGCCTACTTTGCCTTCTGCCAGGGTGGTGGGGTGAGTGCAGGTATTCTGGGAGGGGAGGGTTGGGGAATTCCAGCCACATCCTCACTGTGGCAGGAGGCCCTGGTTAAGGGCCTACCTTGCGGGGATGCGGTCTCTGGGGAGGTGAGGAGTAAGATGGACTTGAGAACCAACGCCCACGTATTCAGCAGTGAAGCAGAGACTGTGCTGTGTGCTCTGCTCTTGAATCTGCAGGGGAGAGAAAGACTCATACCTGGTCAGCGGGTAGGAGTCACTCCAGGCCAGAGGGATGGCCTGCCCAAAGATCTTCTGTGTCCTGCCCAGGGAGGGGTGCAGAAAGCAGGCTGGAGGGGTGGAGGGGACTGCCCCACTGAGGCCAAGAGGGCACTTGAGGAACAGCAGGATTGAAGGAGCCTTTGTTGTCCAGAGCGAGGCTGAGTGGGACAGGCCAGTGCTGCTAAGATCTGAGGACCCCTAAGGGTACATAAGTAGGTGTGGCTGGGCAGTTTTTCTGAGGGTGGTAGAGCTGACCAGAGTGAGGCCTTGTCTCTTAGGCAGGGAGGTACCCCAAGAAGAGGCTGCACCAAGAGTTCAAGACCAGCCTGGGCAACATTGTGAGACCCATCTCTACCAAAATATCAAAAAATTACCTGGGGCTGGGTGCAGAGGTTCACGCCTGTAATTCCAGCACTTTGGGAGGCTGAGGCGGGTGGATCAGCTGAGGTCAGTAGTTTGAGACCAGCCTGGCCAACATGGTGAAACCCTGTCTCTAAGAAAAATACAAAAATTCTCTAGGCTTGGTCCCAGCTACTCAGGAGGCTAAGTAAGGCAGGAGAATTGCTTGAACCTGGGAGGCAGAGGTTGCAGTGAGCCAAGATCCTGCCCTTGCACTCTAGCCTCGGCAACAGAGCGAGACTCCGTCTCAAAATAAATAAAGAATAACCTGGCCATGGGGTCATGTGCCTGTAGTCCCAGCTACTTGGGAGGCTGAGGCAAGAGGATTGCTTGGCCCCAGGAGTTCAAGGCTGCAGTGATCTCTGATTGCACCACTGCACCCCAGCCTGGGCCACAGAGTGAGATTTTATCTTAAAAAAGAGGCCTCAGTTTCCCCATCGTGAATGGTTCATGAAAGGGGTAGGTGGCACTGCCCATCCCAGGACATACCGTTTCATGTACTTGGTTCTCTGAGTGCTACTCCAAGGACGGAGCTAAGTGAGGTGCAGGAGGAAGGGGGGCGCAGCTTTTTGGGGTGCTGCATAGCTAATTTGTGCCGTGGGACCACTGAGCATCCCTCCTCTCCCTGGGGCTCCTGGCCTCCTGTGGCTGGGATAGTGCTGGGGAGGGGATGGGGTCGCCAGCTGGACATGGGCGGGGCTGCTGGCTCTCCCCGCCCCCAGGGCCACCGCCCACTGCGCTGCGCATCGATTGGTCGCCGGCCCATTAGCGGGGGCGGCGAGTCCGACTCATCAATATTTTAAGGAAGGACCGTGCCTTGGGGTCCGGAACTGCTGTGCGGGCGGGGTCTGAAGCCCTGTCTTTTTTTTTTTTTTTTTTTTTTGTCCTCCAATTGTCAGCGCTATTTTTACCGCCGGAAAGCTGCCGCCCCCTCCCCCATGCCGGCGGACCGACTGTCTAGCCGGGTTGGGGGCTGGGGTCTCTTGTCTGGGTAGCTGGTCGTGGGGTCAGGGGAGGCGGTGGTTTAGAAGGGCAATGAACAGGGACTCTATTAGACTTTCCCTGCCCTCCTTGCTCCATACCCCCCACCAAAAACTCCTCTGAAGCCCCCATCCCATCCAAGATGGGAACGAAAAACATTTTTTTAGGAGGAGAAGCCAGACAGTCCAGCTGAGCGTAGAAAAACCGGAGGCGGGGGCATGTGATGGATTGGGGGAGGGTGGTCTAACCGCCCAGTGCTCCGAAGAGGCCCAGCACCGTAGGGGGACCTAGGTGGGCTTCCTTTATCTCCAGCGCCAATCCTCAGAGAAGCAGGATGTGAGGGGGAGAGGCAGTCCCCTCCCTGTCCCTGGTCTTAATGGAATGACAGCCCAGTCTTCAGTGTCCAAGGCCATCACTTCTGCATCCGAATCAGGGGCCCCTAGAGGCCACACACAGGTCCAGCACCCCATTTTACTGATAGGGAAGCTGAGGCCCCAAGAGACACAGCTCCTGGCCCAGGATAGAGCCCACATCTCCCATAGCCCAGGCCAGCACTGCCCCACAGCAACGCAGCTGGTTTTTTCTGGCACCCTGGGATCGCAGAAGGAGAGCTGACTACCGAGAGAGTTAAAGATCACAGGGTCATGGAGATGGGAGAGCGAGAGCGGTATAGGGGGAAGGCTTCCTGGAAGAAGAGGTTTTGTTTTGGTTGGCTTTTTGAGATGGGATCTCACTCTGTTGCCCAGGCTGGAGTGCAGGGGTGCAGTCTTGGCTCACTGCAGCCTCAACTTCCTGGGTTAAATCAATCCTCCTGCCTCAGGCCCCCAGGTAACTGGGGCTACATGCGTGTGCCACCATGCCTGGCTAATTTTTGTACTTTTAGTAGGGACAGGGTTTCACCATGTTGCCCAGGCTGCTCTCAAACTCCCGAGCTCAAGCAGTCTGCCCACCTAAGCCTCCCAAAGTGCTGGGATTACAGGCGTGAGCCACCACACCCACCCAGAAGAGAGGGTTTTACACGGTCTAAAGGCAGGGGAGATGCTGGACAGTGGGAAGAGCAGAGTTCCTGGAGAGGGCTGGAAACACCAACCTTGGCCGCACCCAGAGGCACGTGTGTTATAACATTGCAGACTCCTGCCCTATCTTTCCACCAAGTGGCCAGAAAGTGAGGAAAGTGGGCTCAGAGGTTGGGAGTGTGGTCAGCGTCACTCACTCCGGGAGCTGAGGGCACACGCCTTGAACCCAGGTCAGCCAAGCCCCCTACACATGGTCTTCTCCCCAGTTCTGGTCCCAGGGGCCAGTGGGGACAGCGCACTCCTGCCCCTGCCACAGCCAGGCCCCCTTCCCTGTGGCCTGCAGCCTCCCCTCTGCAGAGAACCATGTCCAGGACTCGCTCTCTCCATCTGTAGCCAGGTGGGGCCCTCCCCGCTGGCACGGTGGCTTGGAGACTTTTCCCTCTAGCGACTCAACCTGCCTCCCCTGTGGATCCGGGGCTGGTCCTACGGAGGGCTGCTGTGCCCGGCATCAGGCCCACAGGCTCCTGGCCAGCCTGCAGGGTTGGGGAGGGGAGGTCAAGGCAGCCCCAACCTCCCAGGCCAGTCCCTCTTTATGACCTGGCTGGCCACAACTGCCATGCCCTTGGAAGATTCCTCTATAAGTTCCTCTCCCACTCCAGTGAGGGCTACCTGGGCCCCACCTGTGAGAGCCTCCCCGGGGCCCTGTCCCCATCTCTGTGCCTTCTCCCTATCACGGGTTCCTCCAGCCGGCAGGAAGAGCTGGGGGTGACAGGGATTGATTGATGTGTGAGAACTCAGCACTGGGCTGATCTCCTGCCTGCTGCTGCCTGCCCCATGTGGGGGTGTGATCACCTCACTCAGGGACCTCACACCTACCCTTCCCGGGCTGCCAGGTCACCAGCTCTGAGTCCCCTGCGGGTCCCAATGGTAAAGGGAGAGAGGTGGCCACATTAGGAGCACTAGCCTACTAGTGGGTGAATGGATGGGCTTGGAGCTCAGGGACAGGGTTTCATGGGCTCAGCTGCAGCCCCACCCCCACCCCAGGAAATGCCATCCCTGCAGGTCAAGGCCTGGGCCTGGGCCAGCCACTGGCTGCTGGTGGTGGTGGCAGGTGCATTCCCACCTCCACCCCTCAGGGAAGAAGCAAGTTCCAGGAGCCTGGAATATGACTCAGCCCTTCCTTTTGTCCCTGCGGACTGTCTGTGTCAACTGGGGAGACGGCCATGAGAACAGACACTTGGAGTACCCTATAACTGGCACCAGCAAGAGAGACAGGCAGGAGGAGGCTGTAGGAGCTCAGAGGAGACACTTGTGCTGGCCTGAGTGGACAAGGGGTATCAGGGAAGGCTTCCTGGAAGAAGTGGCTTCTGGATTAATTATTGAAGGGTGAGCAGGAATTAGGGGAAGAAAGGAGGAAACATGGGGCAGGGAAAAGGTCAGGCATGAGCAAAGTTCGTGGGGGCCTCAGTCCCCATCCTCCCCCCACCTTCATGAACTCTAAACACCACCACCACTACCCAGCTGCCAATGTCCTGATAAGTCCTGCCTCCAAGTCATTGCTCAGGGTCCCAGTGCCCTCTTTATTTTCTTTGCACTCATGAAGCCCAATGCAATAACAAACACTTGGAGGAAACCAAACTCCCTACTCCCCTCCCTGAGTACCAAGGCAGGATCTCCTAGGAGACCTCTGGTTTGGAAACCTGTCCTTGAAGCTAAGCGGGCTCAGCAGGGAGTCCTGTTCCGTCCCTGGGGCTGTCCCTTGGTTATTGACTGCAGGTTGATGGCTGAGCTTGCCCCAAGGAGAGAGGGAATTCCCACGGTGCCCTATGGCCCAGAGGCCTCGCAGATGATCTCACAGAAGTAGGACAGCTATTTTTACCTGGCATTTAATTACAGGGTTTGGATCCCCGAGGAGAGATGAGATGGTGATCCCAGGAGCTGTGAGGGAGGGGCATTCCAGGAACTGTGGGGATCCTGGGAGGACAGGCGAGGGCAGAACCGTCTAACTGCATTCCTCGGAAGGATGGTCCCTTGTCCCCCAACACGGGGCTGGCTCCTCAGGGACTTCCCAGGGCACTCACTACATCACCCCACTTCATCAGTATTGGGAATTTTCCCCCTGGCTTGAATAAGGGCTGTGTGCACACAGCAGATTGGACCTGTGCCCTCGGGGGCAATGGCAAGGCCTCCAGGTGATCAGCTGACCCCAAGTCACACAGTTTAGTCATCCAGAGCAGTGAAGGACGGAGGGGCCTGGGAATAAGAGGATGAAGCTGGGGTGATGAGACAGCTGGGATTCCTGGACTGGAGCTTCTCCAAAATCGAATTTGAATGGGAATTCTGGGGGGAACCAGATTCCAGAACGTGGGAATGTAAATAGAAGCGTCCAGGCCATTGTGATGGAAAGAAGCAGGGCCTCCTGTGTCAATATAAAATCTTGGTTTGTTTAGCCAGGCATGGTAGCTCTCGCCTGTAGTTCTAGCTACTGGGAAGGCTGAGGCAGGAGGATCGCTTGAGCCCAGGAATTGGAAGCTGCAGTGAACTATGATCTCACCACCTCACTCCAGCCTGGGAGACACCGAGAGACTCTGTCTGAAAGAAAAAAAAAAAAAAAAAAAAAAAACCTTAGTTATTATCCACAGGTTTTCTTTTCAAGGTTTCAGATACCCGTAGTCAATAGAGATCTGAAAATATTAAATAGAAAGTCCCAGAAGTAGACATACGAATAAAAATGTAAATTGCAGGCCATTGTGAGTAGCAGGATGAAATCTCACACCGTCCCGCTGTTCTGCCTGGGATGTAAATCGTCCCTTTGTCCGGCATAGCAGCGCTGTAGCTATGACCCGCTCATCACTTAGGAGCTGTGTCGATTAGATCCAAAAAACATAGTGGGCCAGGTGCAAGTGGCTCATGCCTATAATTTCAGCACTTTGGGAGGCCGAGGCCAGAGGATTGCTTGAGCCCAGGAGTTCAAGACCAGCCTCGTCAACAGAGTGAGATCTCGTCTCTGTGCGTGCACACACACACACACACACACACACCCACCCACCAGCCAGGCAAGAACAGTGACACAGGTTCAGTACCAGCCACAGTTTCAAGCATCTGCTAGGGGTCTTGTGACATACCCCCTCGGACAAGAGGGAACTACTATATTTGATCCACACTAGGAGGAGACTCTTGAAGTCCTGGAGGCACTGCAGACCTGGGTGAGAACCCTAGACCTGTCTCGTCACTGACAAGCAGTTTGTCCTCAGGCCCAATGTGAGGGCTTAGGCGGTGACAGCTGTGACATGCCTGGTGTGGCAAACACATTCATGTGTTCATTTAGTGTTTCCCAAGTGCCTGCCATATGCCCAGCACAGAGGACACGGCCGCTTCTACGGCTGGCAAAATCCCTGCCTTGTGAAACTGGCATTCTCGGGGGAAGGGGCGGAGGGGGACACAACCAAGCAACTGAATACACGATATGTCAGCCGGCAGTCAGGATGATGGTGGAAATAGAGCCCACGGTGTGCATCAGAAGGAGAGTGTCATCAGAGGGATTTGTCATTCTCAAGAGTGGTTAGGGAAGGCTATCGGCCAAGCTGATCATTGAGTAGAAACCCGAAGGAGGTGAGGGAACGTGGAGGAAAGAGCACTCCAGGCGTGTACAAAGGCCCTGAGGTAGGAATATGGCTGCTGTGCTTCTGGGAGGGAAGGGAGGCAGGTACAGCCAGGGAACAGTGGCCCCAGATATGCCGAGAGCGGTGAACTGAGGCAGATCATCTCAGGCCCTAGGGGCTGCAGATACAGCTTTGGCTTCTACTCTGACTGTAATAGGAACCGTTGCGGGATTGTGTGCGGAGGAGGGACTTGATCTGTCTCGTGTTTTGGTTTTGGGTTTGGGTTTTTTGTTTGTTTTTTTGAGTCAGGGTCTGTATCACCAGGCTGGATTGCAGTGGCATGATCATAGTTCACTGCAGCCTCCAACTCGTGGGCTCAAGCGATTCTCCCACCTCAGTTTCCCGAGTAGCTAGGACTATAGGCATGCCACCACATCCAGTTTGTTTTGGGGTTTTTTTTTTTTTTTTTTTTTTTTTGAGACAGAGTCTTGCTCTGTTGCCCAGGCTGGAGGACAGTGGTGACATCACAGCTCACAGTAGCCTCACCCTCCCAGGCTCAGGTGATCCTTCTGAGTAGCTGGGACTACAGGTGTGCACTACCATGCCCAGCTGATTTTTTGTATTTTTTTTTTCTAAAGACAGGGTTTTGCCATGTTGCCCAGGCTAGTCTTGAACTCCTGAGCTCAAGCACTCTGCCAACCTCAGCCTCCCAAAGTGCTGGGATTACAGGTGTAAGCCAATGTCCCTGGCCAAGATGATTTTTTTTTTATTTGAGACAGAGTCTCACACTGTCGCCCAGGCTGGAGTGCAGTGGTGTGATCTTGGCTCACTGCAACCTCCACCTCCCAGGTTCAAGCAGTTCTCTGCCTCAGCCTCCCGAGTAGCTGGGATTACAGGTACCTGCCACCACGCCTAGCTAATTTTTGTATTTTTAGTAGAGATGGGGTTTCACCATCTCTACTAAATCCCTGGTTCAAAACCAGGCTGGTTTTGAACTCCTGACCTCGTGATCCACCTGCCTTGGCCTCCCAAAGTGCTGGGATTACAGGCGTGAGCTACCGTGCCCGGCCTCGACAATTTTTATATTACTACTTTTTCTAGAGATAGAGTCTCGCTATGTTGCGCAGGCTGCTCTTGAACTCCTGGCTTCAAGTAATCCTCCACAGATTCCCAAAGTGCTGAGATTACGGGCATGCGCCACCACATATGGCAGTCTTGAGTTCTGAAAATGACTGGACTCTGAGGAGAACAGACTTTTTTTGTGGGGGGAGGGGACAGAGTCTTGCTCTGTTGCTCAAGCTAGAGTGCAGGGGCATGATCTCGGCTCGCTGCAACCTCTACTTCCTGGATTCAAGCAATTCTCCTGCCTCAGCAAGCATCTGGAATTACAGGCACCTGCCACCACGCTCAGCTAGTTTGTGTATTTTTAGTAGAGATGGGGTTTCACCATCTTGACTAGGCTGGTCTCGAGCTCCTGACCCCATGATCCACCCGCCTCAGCCTCCCAAAGTGCTGGGATTACAGGTGTGAGCCACCTCGCCCAGGCAAGACAGACTTTAGAGGGAGTGAGATCAGGAACCCCGGGGATCATGAAGAAGCTGCTGGAGTACTGCATGCAGGAAAAAGAGTGATGTGAATCCCTGGACAGCAGCCTGGACCTCTAGGAAGGAGTTGAGTTCTTGGTATATTTCAAAGGTCCGGCCAGCGGGATTCCATGTGACTTCTTCCTTTCTACCCAGCTTTACGGGACCTCAGAAGAGGTCACTGAGGAAGTGAGGTCACCAGAGGCTCATGGGGAACCCGCTTGAAAGCATCTGTCATCCCGGCCTCTTCTGCCAGCCCCAGGAATGACCCTGAGGTTCCCTAAGACTACTGTTTGGGGAGGGAATGAATGCAGGACCGCCCCTTCTGCAGACACCCCTCCTGCCTCCCCAATTGTCTTTCTCTCTTTTTTTTTTGATAGAGTCTCACTGTTGCCCAGGCTGGAGTGCAGTGGCGCAATCTCAGCTTAGTGCAACTTCTGCCTCCTGGGCTCAAGTGATCTCCTGCCTCAGCCTCCCAAGTGGCTGGGACTATAGGCGTGTACCACCACACCCTGCTAATTTTTGTATTTTTAGTAGAGACGGGGTTTCACCATGTTGGTCAGGCTGGTCTCCAACTCCCAACCTCAGGTGATCCACCCACCTCGGCCTCCCAAAGTGCTGGGATTACAGGTGTCAGCCACGCACCCGGCCCCACTTTTTCTTTTTCTTTGCACACATCCATGCTGCTTGGAAACGCTGCATGTTGTAGTCCCCCAACACACACGCACCCCACACCCCGCCCCCCAACACACACACAGCCCCAGGGAGCCCTGGGGAAGCTGGAAGGAGGGGACAGGTGGACGTACTGATCACAGGCCTGAAAATCACTGTGCGGTCTTCTCGCCCGCAGCCGCAGGTGGCTGCGATGGGACGGAAGCCATGAATGGTGCCGCCCCCGGCCCCGCCGCAGCCGCCCCGGTCCCGGTCCCGGTCCCGGTCCCGGACTGGCGGCAGTTCTGTGAGCTGCACGCGCAGGCGGCCGCCGTGGACTTTGCGCACAAGTTCTGCCGCTTCCTGCGGGACAACCCAGCCTACGACACGCCCGACGCCGGCGCCTCGTTCTCCCGCCACTTCGCCGCCAACTTCCTGGACGTCTTCGGTGAGGAGGTGCGCCGCGTGCTAGTGGCCGGGCCGACGTCTCGGGGCGCGGCTGCGCGCGCGGAGGCCATGGAGCCGGAGCCCGCGGAGACCTCTGCACTCAAGGCGGCGACCTACGGCCACTCGCGGAGCTCGGAGGACGTGTCCACGCAGGCGGCCATCAAGGCCCGCGTCCGCAAGGGCTTCTCGCTGCGCAACATGAGCCTGTGCGTGGTGGACGGTGTGCGCGACATGTGGCACCGGCGCGCCTCGCCCGAGCCCGACGCTGGAGCTGCCCCGCGTGCCGCCGAGCCCGCCGCTGAGCCCCGCGACAAGTGGACGCGGCGCCTACGGCTGTCTCGGACGCTGGCGGCCAAGGTGGAGCTTGTGGACATTCAGCGCGAGGGGGCGCTGCGCTTCATGGTGGCCGACGACGCGGCCGCGGGTCCTGGGGGCGCGGCGCAGTGGCAGAAGTGCCGCCTGCTCTTGCGCAGGGCTGTGGCTGAGGAACGCTTCCGCCTGGAGTTCTTCGTGCCGCCCAAGGTGAGCACCCCATAACTCCTACCTCCTGGGGGCACCAGAGGAGGCGCCTGGGTAGCAGCTGAGGGTGCCAGGGAGTGCCTTTGGGGACTGCGTGGTCTAATCTGGTTGAGAGGGTGGAGTATTTGGTGCCAGGACCCTGGGAGGTGGGCCTGTCACTTCTCGAAGCAGTCACCCCTTCAACCCCAGTTCTTTGTGAAGAAGGGCCCTCTGGCTACACCAAAGGGTTCTAGGCCACCGTTTTTTTGTTTTCTCTTTTTCTGAGATTTTTCTGGTGTGTGTGTTTGTGTGTATGTGTGTGTGTGCGTATGTGTGTGTGTCCCAGGCTGGAGTGCAGTGGCACAATCTCTGCTCACTGCAACCTCAGCCTCCCCAGTAGCTGGGATTTACAGGTGCATGCCACCACGCCCAGCTAATTTTTTTTTTTTTTTTTTTTTGAGGCAAAGTTTCACTCTTGTTACCCAGGCTGGAGTGCAATGGCGTGATCTCAGCTCACCGCAACCTCCGCCTCCTGGGTTCAAGCAATTCTCCTGCCTCAGCCTCCCGAGTAGCTGGGACTACAGGCGTGCACCACCATGCCCAGCTAATTTTTGTATTTTTAGTAGAGACGGGGGTCTCACCATGTTGACCAGGATGGTCTTGATCTCTTGACCTCGTGAGCCACCACGCCCGGCCACCCAGCTAATTTTTGTATTTTTAGTAGACACACCTCGGCTAACACCATGTTGGCCAGGCTGGTCTCAAACTCCTGACCTCAAGTGATCCGCCTGCCTTGGCCTCCCTGAGTGCTGGGATTACAGGCGTGAGCCACCACGTCTGGCCTTTATTTTTTGTTTTGAGACAGGGGCTGTCCCCCAGGCTGGAGTGCAGGGGTGCGATCATGACTCACTGCAGCTTCCACCTCCCACACTCAAGCAACCCTCTTGTTTCAGCATCTTGAGTGGCTAGGACCGCACACACCACCACTCCCAGCAATTTTTTTTTTTTCGTAAAGGTGGGATCTAACTGTGTTGCCCAGCTGGTCTTGAACTCCGGAGCTCAAGAGATCCTCCCCAACCTTGGCCTCCCAAAGTGCTGGGATTGATTACAAGCGTGAGCCACTGTGCCCGGCCCAGGGCACCGTTCTTGGTGTTATTCAAGAGCCTGGCTACTTGCCCTCTTTTCCTGCAGCTCAAGGGTGGCTGGCACCTCCCAGAGCTGAGGCCTGCAGGGATGAGGGCAGGAGTGGCCGAGCACATTCACAGAGGGCTCCCTGGGAAGCCCGTGTCTGACCCCATGGGGCTCTACTCTTCCCCAGCTCAGCTGCCAGGCTCCAGCCCAGCCCCTGCCCAGGGGCCCTTTTCTGGATGCCAGACTTCTTTCTGGCGGTCAGCAACATTATTGCTCGTTGACGTGCACTGACCTTTCCCCTCTTAGGGGCCGGCCATCAGGTCCCTGGCGGTAGTGTCACGTCTTCTCCAGGGTGCCCCCCTACTTTGGAAAGTGGGAATAGCTGTTTAAAAGTGGTGCCCACCCTCTGAGAGCCCACAGTCTGTCCAGACCTCAGCCTCGTGGGCATCTGCACATACACGCTGTCATCCTCCAGGTACCCCATCCGAGCAAGGTGAGCACATGGTCCCCAGATTACAGAAGAGAGCACAAGCGGATGCTCAGACAGGGGGTGTGGCCTGCCCAACATCACCCAGCTGGCAGGTGCCAGAACGAGGCTAATGTAGCCAGGCGTGGTGGCGCACGCCTGTAGTCTCAGCTACTTGGGAGGCTGAGGCAGGAGAATCGCTTTAACCCAGGAGGCAGTGAGCCAAGATTGTGCCACTGCCCTCCTGGCTGGGTGACAGAGTGAGACCCTATCTCAAAAAAAAAAAAAAAAAACCTGGGGTAATGATACCTGCCACCCTGATGGTCCCAAGAATGAAAGGAATGTGGAAGGGGAGGTTTGGGCAGGGGGAGGTTTTGCTGGTGCAGTAGCTGACAGCACCTCCAGGAACCATTGAGGGCCCCCCACCTACCTCCCACCTCAAGGCCCCCTCTGTCCCTGGGTGCTCTCTGAGTCACCCTCAGTTTCTTAGCTCTCTCTCCATCTCTCACTCTGCTGGGGGAATCTGGGCGCCTGGAGGTGCAGGGGTGGGGGCTCCCCATGAGCCACATGGGTCCTGAAAAAGTGACTTCCCAGGGACACATCTACTCTCTGAGGAGCTTTGTCCCCAGGTCCCAGCACCCCTAGACTTCCCAAGGGCTTTTTTCTGCCCAGGCCCCTGCCTTTGATTCCCTGGGAGAAATCCTAGACCCCTAAGCCCGCCTTTGATTCCCTGGGAGAAATCCTAGACCCCTAAGCCCGACTCTACTCCTTGTCTGACAGGGAGACCAAGACCCGGTAACGGGTGGGGTGGGGCTTACCCAGGGTCACCCAGAGGGCAGGGACAGAGGCCTAGGGCTCCAGAGCTGCAGGCCTGAGTAGCAGTCACAGCTGCCCTTCTGTAAATAGCAGCGTCTGCCTCCCTCGGGGGAGGGGAGGCAGCAGCTGGTGGCCCCCCTTAGTCCCGGCAGAGATGCTAACTTTGCTGCTGGCAGAGGGCAGCGTTCCTGCAGGGTCACCGGGCCCTTCCCCTCCTTTGCGTCATGCAAAGGTGGGGGCATTTGTGGGTATTCAGGAGTCAGTCCCGTGGGAGGGTAGCCCCTTCCATGGTCGGAGTTCGGTTGAGTTTTCCAAATGTATCTGGTCCCAGGAGGCCGGCTCCCAGGGTGAGTGAGCCCGCTGGGATGGCCCTAATGACACCCCCACTTCCTCTGCACCCACTCACAGTCCGGATCTCTCGCCCCCGAGAGGCCTAGCTGCACCCCTGGAGCAGTCAGGAGCTTGGGGCCTGCGGGCTCAGGGTCCATGGCCTGGCACCTTAGACTTCCCTCTCGCACAGCCTTTGAGGTGCCAGCTGTGGCGAGTCGGGCCTCTGGCTTCCTGCCTCCTCACCCCTGCAGAAAGAGCACTTGAACCCCAGGTCCCCTCATTGCCCTATGCCAGGCCAGCCCTGGGGACCCAAGGAGCCATGAGGCCGGGCCCTCTGCCATCAGGGAAGCCACTGGGAAACCTGGTGTTTTCAGGAGAATTGCAAATCTTACTGGGGTCGGCCGAGCTTGGCGGCTCACACCTGTCATCCCAGCACTCTGGGAGGCCGAGGCGGGTGGATCACTTGAGGTCAAGAGTTCAAGACCATCTTGGCCAACATGCCAAAACCCTGTCTCTACTAAAAATACAAAAATTAGCTGGGTGTGGTGGCGGGCACCTGCAGTCTCAGCTGCTTGGGAGGCTGAGGCAGAAGAATCCCCTCTGCCTCCCTGGGAGGCAGAGGTTGCAGTGAGCCGATATCGTACCACTGCACTCTCCAGCCTGGCAACAGAGGGAGACTCAAAAAAAAAAAAAAAAAGAAATCCTAGTAGGGTGAACCCTGGGTGTTCTAGGGCCCCAAGGAGGAAAAGCTGTGGCTGCCTACGTGGCCGGGACCCTGGAACAGGCACTTCTGGAGGTGTCAGCCCTGTGCGCAAAGGCCTGGACTTGTAATGCCAGTTGACCATTCAGGGATGTAGGCACAGTGAGCTGTGGCTGGAGCAGCTGGGAGGAAGCTGGACCAGGACAGCTGGACCTCAGATTCCAAGCTGGGGAACCACAGCATCTCTGGCCAGCAGGATTCCTGTTGAAGCTTCCAGTCCAGGCCTCCACGGCAGACTTCTGTCTGCTCTGTCCCCGGGCATGACGGCCACACACCAGGGTCAGCCAAGCCCCATTCGTGCTCCAAGCCCAGCCCTGCACCCACTGGACAGGGGCCAGTGCTTCCTGGAATTCCCATCTGCCTGCCCATCAAATGTGTGGCCCTTCCTTTTCCTCCTAAGAAAGTCCCTGTCCTGTCCTGGAGACAGAGCCCTGCTGGAAATCCTAGACGCAGGCCAGCTCCCTGGGACAAGGGGTGGGGGAGAGGGGCTCAGGTTTACCGCAGGGAGCTTTGAGGCAGAGTGAGCGGGACCAGGCACAGAGTGGCCGTCCCACAGAGCCGTGCCAGCTCACCTTGGATCAACCCTGCCCACAGCATTGTTGGGAACACTGGTCCCTTTTACTCACTCCAGGAAACATGGAGTCCTGTTCTGAGTTACGGGCTCCAGGCCCCGCTCTGGAAGGTCTGGTCTGTAGTAGGAGATCAGCATTTTTTCTTTTTCTTTTTTTTTAAGCCACCAAGTTTTAAGACTGTCATCTTTTATTTATTTATTTTTTTTCTGAGACAGAGTCTTGCTCTGTCACCCAGGCTGGAGTGCAGTAGCGTTATCTAGGCTCACTGCACCCTCCGCCTCCCAGGTTAAAGCAATTTAAGTACTTTTAGTAGAGACAGGGTTTCACCACGTTGGCCAGGCTGGTCTCGAACCCCTGACTTCATGATCCGCCTGCCTCAACTGCCTAAAGTGCTGGGATTACAGGCGTGAGCCACCGTGCCAGGCTATTTTCTTTTCTTTTCTTGAGACAAGGTGTCACTCGGTCACCCAGGCTGGATTGCAGTGGTGCAATCTCAGCTCACTGCAACCTCCACCTCCTGGGTTCAGGTGATTCTCTTGCCTCAGCCTCCCAAGTAGCTGGGACTAGAGGCAAGCACCCACCACGCCTGGTTAATTTTTGTATTTCTAGTAGAGATGGGGTTTCACCATGTTGCCCAGGCTGGTCTCAAACTCCTGACCTCAAGTGATCTGCCTGCCTCGGCCTCTGAAAGTACTGGGATTAAAGACATGAGCCACCACACCCAGCCAAGACCAGCATTTTTTAAAAAGTGAACTAGAATAGAATAGAAAATATCACACCCTGTCACACACAGGAAGGGTAATTATCGTCTGGTGAGATGTTTGTTTCGGAGATATTTTTACCTATGTATGTGTGTACTGGGCCCCATTGTTAAATGTATTTCTCACAACAAGTCAAGGTCAAAATCATGAAAACCACAGATCTCGTGGGTGCATTGGGCAGAGGGCAGCCAGGTGGGGTTCACTCCTTAGGGCTCCTCAGATCTGGTTCTGTCCCGGACTTGCTGGGTGACTATAGGAGGAGGTGGTTTTGTTTGTTTGTTTGTGTTTGAGACAGGATCTCACTCTGTCACCCAGGCGGGAGTATAATGGTGCCATCATAGTTCATTGCAGCCTCAACCTCCTCGGATCAAGCGATCCTTCCACCTCAGCCTCCCAAGTAGCTGGAACTACAGGCCCGCATGCCACCACACCCGGCTAAGTTTTTTCATCTTGAGTAAAGATAAAGTCTCGCTTTATTGCCCAGGCTGGTCTTGAACTCCTGGACTCAAGCCATCCTCCTGCCTTGGCCTCCCAAAGTGCTAGGATTATAGGCAAGAGTCACCACACCTAGCCAGGAAAATGTCCTTTGTTTCAAAGAAATGCCTGCCTCAACTTCCCCATCTGTGACATAGGGATTGGGCCACCTCTGTACCAGGGTGGCCGTGGCAGTCTATTTGAGGGCTGCCCCGATGCCTGGCAGCAGGGAGGGGATGGAGAGGGTGTGAGGAAGTGCTGGGACCACTCACTGTCCTTCTGGCCCCCAGGCCTCCAGGCCCAAGGTCAGCATCCCACTGTCGGCCATCATTGAGGTCCGCACCACCATGCCCCTGGAAATGCCAGAGAAGGACAACACATTTGTGCTCAAGGTGAGGTCTCATCTCTAACCCCAAAGATCCTCCAGCTGCCCCAAGCCACCTCCCCTGTAGGTGCTACGGCTCTGTAGGGGATTGAGGAGAAGAAGCCTAAGGCAGGAGGGTAGTGGGAGGGAGCCCTGGTGTTGGGGGTCCCCAGACCCTACGACAGATGGCTAGCACATAGCTAAGACTTGAATCTCAGCTCCCTGGGTGTTTCCCAACATCTGGACCCCTTGTTCCCGTTTACCCCTGGGCTGGGAGAAGCTCATCGGTTTCACTTCCTGCTCTCCCTTCCCCCGACTGGAGCCAGCACATGCCCACCCCACTGGTGGCCAGCCGGCGGCAGTTATGCAAATGTTCCCATCCCAGGGTACTGGAGTGTGGGAACCGGCCTGGTCTCCCACGGAGGGCACAAAGGCACCGAGGGTGGGCGGGGAAGCACCCCGGTGGGTCTAGGGGCAGCCCATCCTTTTCCCAGACCCCACGCTGCCACCAGGGTGGCCTGCAAGGGTTTCTGAGGACACGGCTCCAGGCTGCCAGGGCTGTGGTCCCTGGGCCTCCAAAAAGGATCAGAGGGTATTGGTGAAGCAATGTCCCTGGGGAGGCCAGGTCCCACCCACTCATCCTGCTTGAAGCCCCCACCCTCTTCTCCAGGCGTCTGGTTGTGTTTGTGTTTTGACCCATTCCCATTTGTTTAGTCATGGACTCACTTATTCATTTAGCGAGCATTTACCAACGCCGGACCCTAAGTCATGCCAGGCTGGGGGCAGGGGACACAGCCCCTGCCCACCTGGTACCCTCTAAGCGGCTGATCATGCAGACAGTCCTGAGGCAGAGGGGCACACCTGCCTCAGTTTCCCCATCTGTTTAGAGAGGCATTAAAGGCAATCTCTGAGAACCCTCCCAGCTCTGTTATCCTAGGAGTCCAACAATGACCTTTTTTTGTTTGTTTGTTTGAAGATGGGGTCTCACTCTGTCACCCAGGCTGGAGTGCAATGGAGTGATCTGACGTCACTACAACCTCCGCCTCCTGGGCTCAGGCGATCCTCCCATCTCAGCATTTTGAGTAGCTGGGACCAAAGGCCCATGCCACCATGCTTGGCTAATTTCTGTATTTTTGGTAGAGACAGGGTTTCACCATGTTGCCCAGGGTAGTCTCAAACTCCTGAGTTCAGGACATCTACCCGCCTCAACCTCTCAAAGTGCTGGGATTACAGGCGTGAGCCACCTTGCCCAGCCCAACAACTGCATTTTGACAGAGGCACACAACCAGAAGCCAACAGCACGGGGCCTGGGCATCCCAGAGACCTGGGTTCAAGCCCCAGCCCTGCTACTGGCTGCTGTGTGACTTTGAGTAAGCTCTTGGCCTCTCTGAACCTTGGTCTTCTCATCTATAAAATGGGGGAAATGGCTCCCCTCCCTCACAGGGCCATTGGGAGGAGTTGAGCAGAGTGCAGTTATGCTCTGGGCCTGGCCCCAGCAGGGGGTCGCCCTGCCCTCTTCCCCCTGCAGACTCTGCTTACCTCAGGCACATGGCCATGCTGGTACAACTCCAGGTACTAAGGCAGACAAGCCCTACAACTCAGTGTGCTTGGCCAGCCTGCGTCTCCTCACAACTTGAACCCCAGGCCGTGGGTTGGGGATGCTTGACCACCCATCCCTCCCCCGCCAGCATGGCCTCCTCAGAGGCTGCATCTCCAAGGCAGAGGAGCTGAGATCAGTGGGGCGGAACGCATCCCCAGTGGGGAGGCCCAGGAGGGAGGTAGGCAGAGTGTGAGCTGCAGGCTGTACCCCTGGGTCCCTGGCCTGGGTTCCAGGTGGTACTCTATGATGACCCCACTGTCCTTCCTGCTGCACATGGCCTTGAGCCCTGCCGTGGGAGGGGGATGAGCCGTTTAAGCCACTCTGGCCCTGTGTCCTGCGGTCCGGAGCCCATCTGCTGACTATGTTCTGGACTCCTGGCCACTTTCCTTCCCAGGTAGAGAATGGAGCCGAGTACATCCTGGAGACCATCGACTCTCTGCAGAAACACTCTTGGGTAGCGGACATCCAGGGCTGTGTGAACCCTGGGTGAGTGTCCAGGTGGCTTGAGGATGGGTGGACGGGCTGGGTGTGTCCTTGGTCCAGCCTTCACCAGGAGTAGCTTCCTAACAGGTCAGGAGCTCAGCTTGAGAAATGAGCAATTCAGTGTGATTCAGTGCAATTCAGTTTGGTGCCAGCCAGGATCACCCCTGCTTTAAAATCCCCCTCACCTCCAATCCCCAGAAAACTCTGTGGGGCCTTCTCTGTGGGCCCAGGGCCTGGGGACCTGGAAAGGAGTTGGACCAAGTCTTGTCTTCACCCCAGGAGAGCCTCAGAGCACTGGGAGTTGGGCAGAGATGGGAATGAGTCCCCAGAGGGCTGGGGGCCGGGCGCAGTGACTCACATCCGTGATCCTAGCACTTTGGAAGGCTGAGCTGGGAGGATCACTTGAGCCCAGGAGTTCAGGACCAGACTGAGCAACATATAGCCAGACCCTCTCTCTCTCTCTTTTTTTTTTGAGATGGTTTTGCTCTGTCGCCCAGGCTGGAGTGCAGTGGCCCGATCTCAGCTCACTGCAACTTCTGCCTCCCGGGTTCAAGCGATTCTCCTGCCTCAGCCTCCCAAGTAGCTGGGATTACAGACACGTGCCACCACACCCAGCTAATTTTTGTATTTTTAATAGAGACGGGGTTTCATCATGTTGGCCAGGCTGGTCTGGAACTCCAGACCTCAAGTGATCCGCCCATCTCCCAAAGTGCTGGGATTACAGATGTGAGCCGCTGCACCCAGCCAACCCTGTCTCTTAAAATAAAAAAAAAATAAAAAGAGCTGGGGAGAGGCTCCTAACCCAGCCCTGGGCTCAGGGAAGGCTTGCTGGTACGTATGCTCGCTTAACGTGAGGCTTAAATAAAGAGTAGACCTATGCCAGGCAGAGAAGGATGGGAGAGGGCAGAGAGAAGAGCCTAGCAAAAAGAGTGGAAATGGAACTGGGCGTGGTGGCATGTATCTCTTATCCCAGCTACTCAGGAGGCTGAGGCAGGAGGATCGCTTGAGCCCAGGAGTTGGAGGCTGCAGTGATCTAGGATTGTGCCACTGCACTCCAGCCTGGGCAACAGAGCGAGACCCTAACTCTTAAAAAATAATAATAAAAAGTTTGGCCGGGGCCAGGCCTGGTGACTTATGCCTGTAATCTCAACACTTTCACAGATTGAGGCGGGTGGATCACCTGAGGTCAGGAGTTCGAGACCAGCCTGGCCAACATAGTGAAACCCCGTCTCTACTAAAAATACAAAAATTAGCCAGGCGTGGTGGTGCATGTCTGTAATCCCAGCTACTCTGGAGGCTGAGGCAGGAGAATCGTTTGAACCTGGGAGGGGGGAGGTTTCAGTGAGCCGAGATGGCACCACTGTGCTCCAGCCTGGGCGACAGAGCAAGACTCCGTCTCAAAAAATAATAATAATTTTAAAAGGTGTGGCAGTGTACAGGCACCTGGGACTTACAGGGAACATTAAGGCCTTTTCCGTAGCCAGTGAGGAGGAGATTTTGAGGAGAGCTCAGTTAATGGGTAGGTCAGGGACAGTGGGAGCCATGGCAGGTAACAAGCAGAGGGCAGTTACGGTCAGCTGTGTACAGGAAGAGCAGCAGAAAGGTTGGCTCCACCGTCCAGGAGAGATGCCAGACCAGGAGTAGGAGAGACAGGCAGCCTGACAGGCTGAGAAATTGGCAGCAGCTCTGCCCGCTAATGGGGTGAGCCAAGCCCCAGGGGGAGGGGCCGCTGCTTTCTAATTAACAGCTTCATTTAAAGAAACACAATTAAGGTCCCGAGCACAAAGTGGTTGTAATCCCTCCTCCTCCGCAGCCCTCCAGACCATCTGCTCTGCAGGCACTTTCCCCAGCGCCTGTGAAGGTAAACGTCACTTTGTGGAATTCTAGAGCTGGACGGGTCCCAGATACCTTGTGTCACAGATGAGGAGAGAAACCTTCCCATCCTCTCTGAGGGTCTCCCACGGGATCCCAGGAGGAGCCCCGCCCCTCAGGGATAGTGGGCAGGGGTCATGGGGCCTCAGTGGGGACTATACCCACTTGGTGGTATAGGAGCCTAGAGAGAGCTTTCCCCTTGGGCTTCTGAAGTTTCAGTGGAAAATCAGTTTTCAAAAGGCAGATAAATAAGAGAAAAGGCATACGAATTTATTTATTTATTTATTTTTATTTTTATTTTATTTATTTTTTGAGATGGAGTCTTGCTCTGTTGCCCAGGCCGGAGTGCAGTGGCATGCTCTCGGCTCACTGCAACCTCTGGCTCCCAAGTTCAAGTGATTCTCCCGTCTCAGCCTCCCGAGCAGCTGGGATTACAGACAACCACCACCACGCCCAGCTAAATTTTTGTATTTTTAGTAGAGATGGGGTTTCACTGCATTAACCAGGATGGTCTTGATCTCCTGACCTTTGATCCACCTGCTTCGGCCTCCCAAAGTGCTGGGATTACAGGTGTGAGCCACCACGCCCGGCATTTTATTTTATTTTTTAGAAGTAAGGTCTTGTTCTGTTGGCCAGGCTGGAGTACAGTGGTGTGACCACAGCTCACTGCAGCCTCAACCTCCTGGGCTCAAGTGATCCTCCCACCTCAGCCTCCCAAGTAACTGAGACTATAGGCATATGCCACTATGGCTGGCTTTTTTTTTTTTTTTTTTTTTTTGAGACGGAGTCTCACTCTGTCTCCCAGCGTGGAGTGCAGTGGCATAATCTCAGCTCACTCCAACCTCTGCCTCCCAGGTTCAAGCAGTTCTCCTGCCTCAGCCTCCCAAGTAGCTGAGATTACAGGCACCTGCCACCACACCCAGCTAATTTTTGTATTTTTAGTAGAGATGGGGTTTCACTATGTTGGCCAGGCTGGTCTCGAACTCCTGAGCTCAGGTGATCCATTCACCTCAGTCTCCCAAAGTGCTGGGATTACAGATGTGAGCCACTGCTCCCCACCTAATTTTTATTATTTTTTTTTTTTAGAGATGGGATCTTGCTATGTTGTGCAGGCTGGTCTTGAATTCCTGGGTTCAGGAGACGCGCCTGCCTCAGCCTCCCATAGCCCTGGAATTACAGGCATGAGCCACTGTGCTTAGCTGCACAAAGCAGATAGGAGAAGAAGCAAATAAATGTATTTAACATGTATACACGGGAGCCTTCAGAATGAAGACTCAAAGATACAAGGGAGGGCCAGGCGGGGTGGTTCTCACCTGTGACCCCAGCACTTTGGGAGGCTGAGGTGGGCAGATCACCTGAGGTCAGGAGTTCAAGGCCAGCCTGGCCAACATGGTGAAACCCCATCTCTACTAAAAATACAAAAATTAGCGGGCTGTGGTGGTGGGCCCCTGTGATCCCAGCTACTCAGGAGGCTGAGACAGCAGAATCACTTGAAACCGGGAGGCAGAGGATGCAGTGAGCTGAGATCGCACCACTACACTCCACTGGACAACAGAGCGAGACTCCAGCTCAAAAAAAAAAAAAAAGATACAGGGGAAACCGTCCATTGTTATGCTTAGGTTCAGAAAGTATAGACAGCTGTGTAGAAAGAGGATTGGACACAAAGGTCAGGATCTAATGGGAATAGGCTGAGCAGGGGACCCAGCCAGGCCTGTCTGTCTAGATTCTTCTTGGCCTCTCTGAGAAGCATTTCTTCCTTCTGCGTGGGACAGAACGCTTTCTTGAACGGGTCTGATGACCTACACTCAAATCCGTAGGTTGGGTGATTCTTTCTTGCTCGCTTTCCTTTCCTTCTTTCCTTTTTTTTTTAAATTTTTTAATTTTTTTCTGCTCTGTTGCCCAAGCTGGAGGGCAGTGGCATAATCACAGCTCACTGCAGCCTCCAACTCCTGTGTTCCATTGATCCTCCTGTCTCACCACCAGGCCCAGCTAATTTTTTTTTTATTAAAACAGGGATCTCTCAGCCAGGCCTGGTGGCTCACACCTGTGATCCCAGCACTCTGGGAGGCCATGGAGGGCGGATCAACTGAGGTCAGGAGTTCAAGACCAGCCTGGCCAACATGGTGAAACCTTGTCTCTACTAAAAACACACACACACAAAAAAAATTAGCTGAGCGTGGTGACACATGCTTGTCACCTACTCCGGAGGCTGAGGCAGAAGAATTGCTTGAACTCAGGAGTTGGAGGTGGCGGTGAGCTGAGATCACGCCACTGCACTGGGGCCTGGGCAACAGAGCAAAACTCGATCTTAAAAAAAAAAAAAAAAGATAGGGGTCTACCTATGTTGCCCAAGCTGATCCCAAGCTCCTGGCCTCAAGTGATCCTCCCACCTTAGCCTCCCAGAGTGCTGGGATTACAAACCTGAGCCACCATGCCTGGCTGGATAATTTCTTTATGACAAGTTTTTACCTAGAATATTTTTAGGTTGGCCAGGTGCAGTGACTCACGCCTATAATCCCAGAACTTTGGGAGGACAAGGTGGGTGGATCACAAAGTCAAGAGTTCGAGACCAGCCTAGCCAGCATAGTGAAACCCCATCTCTACGAAAAACACAAAAAAATTTAGCCAGGTGTGGTCGTGGGTGCCTGTAATCCCAGCTACTCAGGAGGCTGAGGCAGGAGAATTGCTTGAACCCAGGAGGCGGAGGTTTCAGTGAGCCAAGATCATGCCACTGCACTCCAGCCCAGGTGACAGAGTAAGACTCCGTCTCAAAAAAAAAAAAAAAAAAAAAAAAGAATGTTTTTAGGTTTTAGGGCTACATTTTGGAAAAAGGGGTTGTGGTTTCTGTGACCTGCCTTGGGAAAGAAGGACTTTCGTTTCTCTGGTATATCTGAGGAGAAGAGGACTGAGAGACAGTGGGCAGGAGAAGGTCAGAGAACAACTTTTTTTTTTGAGACAGAGTCTCATTCTGTCGCCCAGGCTGGAGTGCAATGGCACGATCTCGGCTTACCGCAACCTTCGCCTCCCAGGTTCAAACGATTCTCCTGCCTCAGCCTCCCGAGTAGCTGGGATTACAGGCACCTGCCACCACACCCAGCTAATTTTTGTATTTTTAGTAGAGATGGGGTTTCGCCATGTTGGTCAGGCTGTTCTCGAACTCCTGATCTCGGATCCGCCCACTCACCCTCCCAAAGTGCTGGGATTACAGGAATGAGCCACCGCGCCCTGCCAAACTTTTTTGTTTCTGAGGCTGCTGCTGAGGACTTTATTTTGGGGTATTGTTTTCTGAGCCCCAACAGTGGCCTGATCAATCACATGTGGCCACAGAGCCAGCAGACAGTGGGACAGAGGGACGTGGAGGCAGAGGGAGGTGACCAGAGGCAGGAGAACTGGATGCTGGCCATGGTACTGCCAACCACTGCCTGGCCATGGAAGCAGCCCGTGGTCCAAGTCTGAGTCCCACAACAGGACGTGGCTTCCATTTCTTGCCTTCACAGTGACAGTGAGGAAGACATCGAGCTCTCCTGTTCCCGGGGAGGCTGTCTGGCCAGCCGCGTGGCCTCCTGCAGCTGTGAGCTCCTGACGGACGGTAGGTAGGCAGACAGGTTGGAGGAGGTGCACACTCAGGGTGGATGGATAAAGATATGTGCTTCTTTCCTGCCACTTCTCCAGCAGCCGACCCGCCCCGGCCCCCAGAGACGACAGCCGTGGGGGCTGTGGTGACAGCCCCCCATAGCCGAGGTCGAGATGCCATCAGAGAGTCCCTGATCCATGTTCCGCTAGAGACCTTCCTGCAGACCCTGGAATCCCCAGGCGGCAGCGGCAGTGACAGCAATAACACAGGTGCCAGTGGAGACAGCCTGATCTTCCCACTCCACCTCTCCTGGACCCCCACACCCAGCCATGGTCACCCATGGGCTCCCTCCAAAATGTTGCTGAGCCTCAGAAGCGGTGACATCTCATCCCCCTGGGTCCTTCACACAGCTCTGAAGTACTTCTGGCTTTTGTAGACCGGTCTAAAAACCTGGCCCCTCCCACTGGACCAAGTTTTGATAGGAAATGTTCGCAGGGGCTGGGCGCAGTGGCTCATGCCTGTAACCCCAACAAGGTGGCTAATCCACCTGAGGTCAGGAGTTCGAGACCAGCCTGGCCACCCTGTCTATACTAGAAATACAAAAATTAGCTGGGCGTGGTAGTGCACACTTGTAATTCTAGCTACTCGGGAGGTTGAGGCCGGAGAATCACTTGAACCCAGCGGGTGGAGGTTGCAGTGAGCTGAGATCACGCCACTGCACTCCAGCCTGGGTGACAGAGTGAGACTCTGTCTCCAAAAAAAAAAAAAAAAGAAAGAAAGAAAAGAAAATGCTCACAGGGGCCGGGCACAGTGGCTTACACACCTGTAATCCTACCCAGCGCTTTGGGAGACTGAGGATCACTTGAAGCCAGGAGTTTGAGACTAATCTGGGCAGCATAACAAGACCCTATCTGTACAAAATGTTTGAGACAGAGTCTCACTTTGTTGCCCACGCTGGAGTGCAGTGGCAGATCATGGCTCTGCAGCTCACCCTCCGGTTCAAGCGATTTTCACATCTGAGTCTCCCGAGTAGCTGAGATTACAGGCACACACCACCACACCTGGCTAATTTTTGTATTTTTAGTAGAGACAGGGTTTCGCCATGTTGGCCAGGCTGGTTTTGAACTCCTGACCTCAAGTGATCCTCCCACCTCGGCCTCCCAAAGTGCTGGAATTACAGGCATGAACCACCACACCCGGCCACAAAAAATTTTTTTAATTATCTGGGCACATTGGCGTGTGCCTATAGTCCCAGCTACTTGGGAGGCCGAAGTGGGAGGATCACTTGAGCCCAGGAGGTTGAGACTGCAGCGAGCTGTGATCACACCATTCACTCCAGCCCGGGCAACAGAGAGAGACCATGTCTCAAAAAAAGGAAGGGAGGGAGGGAGGGAAAGATGCTCACAGAAGAGGGTACAGAGGGTTGGAATCGGGGGTTGGGATCAGGAAACTGGATTTGTTCCCAGGTTTGTTGATGACTTACAGAGTAACTGCAAGATAGTCCTTCACAGCTCTGTGCTTCAGTTTACCTCATATATTTCACCATAGGGTTGGGTCAGCTCCCTGCCTGATTCTAAAATTATTCTGGCTGGGCACAATGGTTCACACCTGTAGTCCTAGCACTTCAAGAAGCCAAGGCAGGAGGATTGCTTGAGCCCAGGACCTCCAGACTAGTCTGGGCAACAAAGCAAGGCCCTGTCTCTACAAAAACTAAACAAAAATTAGCCGGGCATCGTGGCTACCCAGGAGGCTGAGGTGGGAGGATTGCTTCAGCCCAGGAGGTCAAGGCTGTAGTGAGCCATGATTGTGCCACTGCACTTTAGCCTGGGTGACGGAGCAAGACCCTATCTCAAAAAATAAGTTAAATAAATAAATAAAATTTTTCGGCTGGGCGCAGTGGCTCACCCCAGCACTTTGGGAGGCCAACACGGCAGATCACTTGAGCTCAGGAGTTCAAGACCAGCCTGGGCAACATGGTGAAACCCCGTCTCTACTAAAAATACAAAAATTAGCCTATCATAGTAGTGCATGACTGTAATCCCAGATACTCGAGAGGCTGAGGCAGGAGAATCGCTCAAAGCCACAAGATGGAGGTCGCAGTGAGCCGAGATCATGCCACTGCACTCCAGTCTGGGTGACAGAGAGATACTCCATCTCAAAAACTAAAAATAAAAAATAAAAACCAACAAAAATGTTTAAAATTATTCCAACTCCATTTTGCATGTAAAAAACCAACAAGATGTCACCTCTCTTCTCACATGTATTTATTTGTCCCCCCCCCATGTTCCTCCCACTGTCATCCCCACCTCAGGGGAGGAGGGTGCAGAGACAGATGCTGAAGCTGAGCCCGAGCTGGAGCTGTCTGACTACCCCTGGTTCCACGGAACACTGTCCCGGATCAGGGCCGCTCAGCTGGTTCTGGCAGGGGGGCCCCGGAACCACGGCCTCTTCGTGATCCGTCAAAGTGAGACTCGGCCTGGGGAGTACGTGCTGACCTTCAACTTCCAGGGCAAGGCCAAGGCAAGTGTGCGGGGGTGGGCCACGGGTGCAGTAGCCAGCCCTGGGGGAGGGGGGCCATGGTGACCCCGGTCCTGAGGCTGTGCCATGGGAGCAGCTGCAGGCGAACAGGTGTGGCATGACTTCCATGCTCCGTGAGCCACCTGTGACCCTCCTACCCATCACTGTGGAACTGCAGTCAGCCCTATTCACCTTCTCCATTCCCCAGTTGGGGAAGCCACCTACTGGCTGCTGAGCCCCTCTAATAACCCAAATTTGCAAGTCCTCTCAGCCCCTGTGCGAGGGAGATCTCATAGCACTGGAGCTTCTGAGGGTCTCCACCCAGAGATCGCCCTATGCAGGGCTGGAGCCAACCAAGACCCTCAGAGCCCTACCCACCCCAGACAGCCCCTCTTCCCTGTCCAAGTCAGGTCACTTAACCCCTGAGAAACCCACATGGCCAAACCCTAGAGACCCAGCAGGGGAGGAGGAGCTGGGCTGGGTGGGAGAGCAGTGCAGGGCCTGGGGGCGGGGCTCAGCATTGGAGGGCACACCCTGATCTCAGATGGGCAGGGGAGGGAGAATTGTGGTGGGGAAGACAGGCAGGAAGGGCAATCCCGACAGCACCCAGCTGGGTTGGAGGTATGAAGGTGCACCCAGGCGGCAGGCTTTCAAGGAAGAGGATTGCAGGCCACATTGACCTAAAATGCTTTGTTTTTGTTTTTTTGAGACAGAGTCTCACTCTCTCCCCAGGGCTGGAGTGCAGTGGTACAATTTCAACATGTTACAACCTCCGCCTCCTGGGTTCAAACGATTCTCCTGCCTCAGCCTCCCAAGTAGCTAGGATTACAGACATGCACCACCACACCTGGCTAATTTTTGTATTTTTAGTAGAGACGGGGTTTCACCATGTTGGCCAGGCTGGTCTTGAACTCCTGACTCAGGTGATCCACCTCGGCCTCCCAAAGTGCTGGGATTACAGGCGTGAGCCACTGTACCCGGCCTATTGACCTAAAATTCCAAGGAAAATTTGACAGCAAAGCCAAATGATTATGGGAGGGTACAGTGTGGCCAGAGAAGGCAGGAACCTCAGTGCCCGCCCCCTGCATCCCAGGTTTCCGATAAGGAAACGCTCAGCCTGGGCTCCTGCCAGAACGGATTTCCTGGCGGCTCCTGCTAGAGACAGCAGAACTCCAGGACTCCTACTCCAAGCCTGCAGCTGGGGGACAGTGTCTCTCTGCAGGGACCCCAGCTGCCCTAAGCCCTAGTGGCCCAGTGCAGGCCCTCTAGTGGCTTCTCTCCTCCGCCGGGCTGGCCCCACCGTGCAGAAGGTAGCACCTCCCCCAGGGAAGCAGCCACTCTTACCAGTTCCTCTGACAACCAGGCCCTTAAGGCCATCGCTGGTGACGTGCAGTTTATTTCTCGGCCAGTACTGCTCCAGGCAGCCTCCAGAGAGCCTGGATCTGACTCATGCCTAAGCCAGAGGCTAGGATGGGAGAATACAGGGTAGGCGGGGAGCTCCTCTCCTTCCTGGAACAAGACCCAGCCTTGAACCTGCCTCTTTCTACCTGGCTGCTCTTCTCCCAGAGTGGAGATGACGGCCTCAGGCCTGATAATTGGATGGTGGGATAAAGCAGGAACCCCAGCCTCCCGATTACATACCTCCTGGGAGGGAAGATCACTACCTTCCCAGAGGCAGGTCTTTCCACCTTCACGGAATAAACATCTAGAAGGTCTGGCAGAAGATCGGGATGCACCCACCTTGCTTCTCCTCACCCCTGGGGCCCAGCTGTGCCCTGCGCAGGCTCTGCCCAGCTGTGAGGCTGCAGTGGGACACCTCTATGCTGTTTCTCTTAGGCTGAGTGCCTGCATTGTCCTGGCAACTTATTCTGCTAAGTGGCAGAGCTCACTGTGGGACCACCACCCTGCTCCAAGGATTGTGTTTGTTTATTTACTTATTTTAATTTTATTTATACACACACACACACACACACACACACACACACACACATATATATATATATATTTTTTTTTTTTTTAAGACGGGGTTTCACCATGTTGGTCAGGCTGGTCTTGAACTCCCGACCTCAAGGCCCACCTTGGCCTCCAAAGTGCTTGGATTACAGGCATGAGCCACCGTGCCCGGCCTTTTGTTTGTGTTTTAAAGAGACGGGGAGAATCTCACCATGTTGGCCAGGCTGGTCTCAAACTCCTGACCTCCATTGATCTACTCACTTCAGCCTCCCAAAGTGCTGGGATTACAGGCATGAACCACCATGCCTGGCCAATTGTCTTTTTTTTTTTTTTTTTTTTGAGACAGAGTTTCGGTCTGTCACCCGGCTGGTGTGCAGTGGCACAAACTTGGGTCACTGCAACCTCCGCCTTCCAGGTTCAAGCCATTCTGCCTCAGCCTCCTGAGTAGCTGGGATTACAGGCGCGCGCCACCATGGCCAGCCAATTTTTGTATTTTTAGTAGAGACGGGGTTTTACCATGTTGGCCAGGATGGTCTTGATCTCTTGACCTTGTGATCCGCCCACCTTGGCCTCCCAAAGTGCTAGGATTACAGGCATGAGCCACCTCGCCTGGCCGATTGTCTGTCTTTTATGTAGGCGGCCAGACCAGCCAGCTCCCCCTCCTGGGCTTGGACCATGTGTGTACCCTCAAACCACTCCTCTTGCTCCCCTCCTGCCACACCCACCCCAGAGACAGCCACTTTTTTCTGCAGTGGGATACATGTTGAGCGAAATAGGGCTGAAGTCAGAGACCTGCTGCTCACCACTAGAGACCACAGGCCGATGGCTTCCTACCCTGAGGCACCTGCGTCATGCCGGCTCTGGAGACCCAGAGAGAAGCCAGCCTGTTGCAGGTGTTCCAGCAGCGTGCCATCACTCCTCCCTGCCAGCCCTGGGGAGCTCTCCACGCTCCCGGGTTTTGGCTCTGCAGAGACAGAGGGCCAACCTCTAGCCTCCTAGGCTGGGGGAACTACCCAAACAGGAGTTCTCTTCCCTGCTCTGTGCTCTGAGACCAGGGGCAAGTCGCCCCCGTTCCCTGGGACTTGGTTTCCCCATCTCTAACTTGGGGGCAGTAATCCCTATCTTCTGGGTTGGGGAGGGGATTAGAGATTAGAGGTGTGTAGGGCATGGGCCCATAGTGGGGGTGCTCCCAGCGTGGGGACAATGCCTGATGCCTTCTGTCCCCCCTGGCTCTATTGCCCCCATTCCCCACCCCCAGGGGGGCTCATGTGAGAGGGGCCCCCAGCTCTGACACAGCCCCACAGAGCCCCTGTGAGCCTGGGTCCTTACATCCCCAAAGGTGCTTACTCAGCTGCCCAGCCCCAGCCCCGCCTCTGACCACACCCACCTGTACCCACAGCACCTGCGCCTGTCCCTGAACGGCCACGGCCAGTGTCACGTACAGCACCTGTGGTTCCAGTCTGTGCTTGACATGCTCCGCCACTTCCACACGCACCCCATTCCACTGGAGTCAGGGGGCTCGGCCGACATCACCCTCCGCAGCTACGTGCGGGCCCAGGGCCCCCCGCCAGGTAAGATGCCGCCACCTGGCTTGTGTGATTACTCCAGAAGACCCCCTTGATTACTCAAGAAGCTGGCCCCTGGGGTGGGATGAGCCGCAGATCTCCAGTCCCATAGCCCCAGCCATGCCACTCCCACCCTAGCCCGGCCACAGCAATTACAAGCAGTCGGGCCATCAGGAATAGAGGCAGAAGTGGCAGCCCAGAGGCGGCCATGTCCTTAATGATTCCTGGAAAGGGATAGGGGGCGCTGAAGAGCAGTGCAGGTGGGCGTATGGGGGAGGGGACAGGGGTGTGGGGTGGGGGAGGATGGAAGGAGCTGGGGGTATGGATTCCTAAGCCCTGCACCAGAGAGGCTCAGTGCAAAGCTGCTGGGACCGACTAAGGGCATGGGTGCATGTGCGTGCCTGTACAGTGTGTCCGTGCATGCGCTTGTGGGTATGTGTGTGCATGGGCGCGCATGTGCTTGGATGTGCCTGTGTACGAGCGTGTGCATTATGTGTGCGCGTGCGTGCGTGCGCATGTGTGTGCAGTGTGCATGCATGCGCTTCGGGTGTGTGTGCATGTGCGTGTATGTGCACGTGTGTATGCGTGCATGGCGCGCATGTGCTTATGTGTGCACATGTGTGCAAGCGTGTGCCTTAGTGTGCATGTGGGTGCACATGCGTGTGTGTGCATTTATGCACGTGCACACGCATGGTTAGGTACGTGTGTGCACACCTGCGCAGGTGCCTGTAAGCCTGTGTATGGTCCTGTTTATGCATCGGTGCGGGTGTGCGTGCATGTGTGTCCGAGGACGTGGGCTGCAACCCGGAAACCTGAGCGTGGGCCCTGGCCCCCTGCGCGATCCCGGCCTGCCTCCCGGGTGTGGCCAGCGCGGGCCCCCACTCACGCCCTGCCGCCGCCTCTTGCAGAGCCGGGCCCCGCGCCCCCAGCCGCGCCCACGCCCCCGGCCTGCTGGAGCGAGCCGGCCGGCCAGCACTACTTCTCCAGCCTTGCCGCGGCCGCCTGCCCGCCCGCTTCGCCCTCCGACGCCGCCGGCGCCTCCTCATCGTCCGCCTCGTCATCCTCAGCCGCATCGGGGCCCGCCCCTCCGCGCCCCGTCGAGGGCCCGCTCAGCGCGCGGAGCCGCAGCGACAGCGCGGAACGCCTGCTGGAGGCCGTGGCCGCCGCCACCGCCGCCGAGGAGCCCCCAGAGGCCACGCCCGGCCGCGCGCGCGCCGTGGAGAACCAGTACTCCTTCTACTAGCCCGCGGCGCCGCCCGGGTGGGACACGCCAAGCTCTTCAGTGAAGACACCATGTTATTAAAAAGCCTGTTTTAGGGACTGCACCCGGCTCTCCTGTCGTCCTTTCTCCCACGGGGAAGGCAGCCGAGTCGGGGACTGCGGAGCAGACACTCAGAGACCGCCGTCCATCAGGGACCCCCGTCCAGCCCAGTGTAGCGTGACACCTGTCAGGTCCCTTGCAGCTCTGTCTCTGGTGGGACAGCTGAAGGACTCCCCATGGGGCGTCGGGCAGCACCCGAAAAGAGGGTCCAACAGCAGGGGTTAAGGCTTAGGATCGAGAGGGGCATTTAGTGGAGCTGTGAGGGAGAGAGATGGGGGTGGCAACAATGAGGGCTGCTGGAGAGAGAAGAGGGGCATTGAGGGAACAGTGAGAGATGGGGAGCATGCCCAGGTTATGCGGAGACCTTGAATGCCAGAAAGAGGAGTCAGGGCCCTGACTAGGAGGGAAAAACGTCTTTGGACAGATCTATGAAGTCTGGGGGTGGGGACAGGGTGGGGCAGGATGGCTCCATCTTAGCCCTTAGGGAGTTGGACAGTGGAAGAGGCTGGATCTCCCAGCTCGGTCGTAGACTTAAACTTAGAAGAAGTTTAAAGAGCTCTCCCAGCCACCGCACTCCACTCCATTCACACCCCGCCCCACCCTGTCCCATTCACACCCTACACCTACCCACGAGTGGAGTTCCAGCTGTGGTTCCCCTTGCCCCAGGCCCTAGAGACACTGCCTTCTGGCAGACCCAGCACCCTGGTCCCCAGGCAGTGTTCAAGAAAGATCTTGTTCCTGCTGAGCCAAACCTCTGCCTTCTCCCCAGCACCCCAGACCTGGGGTCACAGACCCACTGTCCCCTTGCCCAGGACTGGCCTTACAGAGCTTGGGCCAATGATGCATCTCTCCCTCTTTCTTTTTTATTTTCTTTCTCTTTCTTCTTTCCTTCCTTTTCTTTTTCTTCCTTTCTTCCCTCCCTCCCTTCCTTCCTTTTCTTTCTTTTTTTCCTTTCCTTCTTTCTTTCTTTCTCTTTCCTCTCTTTCTCTCTCCTCTCTTTCTCTCTCCTCTCTTTCTCTCTTCTTTCTTTCCTCTTCTTTTTCTTTCTTTTTTGAGACAGGTGCAGTGGCATGATCTTTGCTCACTTGCAGCCTCGACTTCCCAGGCTCCAACTATCCTTCCACCTCAGCCTCCTAAGTATCTGGGACTACAGGTGTGCACCACCACACCCAGCTTTCTTTTTTTTTTTTTTTTTTTTTTTGGTAGAGTGTTGGCCAGGCGGGTGGGTCTCCAACTCCTGAGCAATCCTGGATGGGAGGCGATCCACCCACCTCAGCCTCCCAAAGGGCTGGGATTATAGGCATGAGCCACTGTGCCCAGCCAGTGATGCATATTTCAGATCCCTGGACATCTAAAGCTCTCAGGGCTGTAACTAAGACACCCACAGACTCTTCCCCATAAAAGGGTCACAAGCACCCTTGGGGGGCTCCCAGGGCTTTCAGCCACCCAGGCCCCATGCACAAAATCACCAGGAAGTGACAGAGCAGGGCCCCCTGCTGCCACCATGGTAAGGGAAGAAGACAAATTCAGCGCTCAGGAGAGCACCCTGCCACCTCTGCTTCCAGCACCTCCATTCAGTTGTAACTGGAGCCCTTCTGCCCCTGTGCCGTGGTGGTTTGGGGTCTATGCCAGGCCAAGTGTAAGCCCCCATTCCACTCTAACAAGAACGGGGCTCAGCTGAGGCTTGGGCTGGGCAGACGAACAGGGGCAGACTCAAGACTTGGAGCCGCTGGGTGGGCGCAGTGGCTCACGCCTGTAACCCCAGCACTGTGGGGGGCAGAGGCTGGCAAATCACCTGAGGTCAGGAGTTCGAGACCATCCTGGCCAACATGGTGAAACCCCTCTTCTGCTAAAAATATTTTAAAAATTATCCAGGTGTGGTGGCGGGTGCCTGTAATCCCAGCCACTTGGGAGGCTGAGGCAGGAGAATCGCTTGAACCCGGGAGGTGGAGGTTGCAGTGAGCCAAAATCATGCCACTGCACTGCAGCAACAGAGCGAGACTTGTCTCATAAACGAATAAATAAATGGAATTGGCAAACAAAATAAAATAAAAATCAGTTCTTTCTGGTAGGTGCTTCAGTTACATTTTTCTTTTTCTTTCTTTTTTTTTAGGGGAGATGGTGTCATCCTCTTTTCATGGTCTTTCTACTGAAAATCAACATCTGTTGAGCTTTTGCCTTCCTGCTCTAGGGAAGGCTTTTCTGTCCTCCTGAGCTCACCTTAGCCCCTGTTGGGAACTTCTGACTTAGAAAAGTTCTAGCCCCTTTGGGGTAGAAGAAATAAACTTCCTGGGACATTGAGGGGCTCTTACATGGCTAGTATTAAGGGGCAGCAAAGTGGCTGGGTATGGTGGCTCATGCCTGTAATCCCAGCACTTTGAGAGGCTGAGGCAGGCGGATCACTTGAGGTGATGAGTTTGAGAACAGTCTGGCCAACATGGTGAAACCTCATCTCTACTAAAAATACAAAAATTAGCCAGGCGTAGTCACACGCACCTATAATACCAGCTCACAACTGGGGAGGCTGAGGCAGGAGAATTGCTTGAACCCAGGAGGTGGAGGTTGCAGTGAGCCAAGATTGTGCCACTGCACTTCAGCCTGGGTGACAGAGTGAGACTCTGTCTCAAAATGGGAAAAAAAAAAAAAAAGCAAAGTAATGCACTAATGTGAATGCTGAGTGATGAATCTCATTGTCCCCAAATTCTGTATTTATTTCTTATTTATCTTAGAGAGCAGCTTGATCTGTTGCCGAGGCTGGAGTGCAGTGGGGCAATCACAGCTCACTGCAGTCTCAATCTCCTGGACTCAGTCCTCCCACTTCAGCCTCCCAAGTGGCTGGGAATACAGGTGGATGCCACCAGGCAGGCTAATTTTTTTTTTTTTTGGAGAGATGAGGGGTCTCGCTATGTTGCCCAAGTGATCCTCCTGCTTCAGCCCAAAATCTTTTTCCTTTTTGTTTTTGTTTTTGTTTTTTTTTTTTTTTTTTGAGATAGAGTCTTGCTCTGTCACTCAGGGTGGAGTGCAGTGGTGTGATCTTGGCTCACTGCAACCTCCACCTACCAGGTTCAAGCAATTCTCGTGCCTCAGCCTCCCGAGTAGCTGAGACTACGGCTGCCCACGACCATGCCTGGTTAACTTTTTTATTTTTAATAGAGACAGGGTTTCACCATGTTGGCCAGGCTGGTCTCGAACTCCTGACCACAGATGATCTGCCCACTTCAGCCTCCCAAAGAGCTGGGGTTACAGGTGTGAGCGACCGCACCCTGCCTCAAGATCCTTTAATAAGAAAAAACATGCATTTGGCAAGGTAGAAAGTTTTCTGTAGTGCTGACCTTTCCCCTAAAAGGCTCCAAGCCAGAAGTTTCTAATCTCTTTTGTGCCTCAGGCCCCTGACAGTCTGGGGAGAATTGTTATGCCCTGCACAGCGTAATGTTTAAAGTGTACAAAATTAAATACATAGACTTGCAAAGGAAACCAATTATCCTGAAATTCAGTCAAAATATTCAATACAATTAAAAAGTAATCAAAATATTTTTTAAACTGGTGATGTGGTAATATACATGCTTCTTTATTAACACTTTAAAGACCAAGCTCTAATAGCAGCCCTCACAACTACTGTAATTTCAGTCAATGATGAGCGTGAATGCTACTTTGGGGTTCTGTAACAAGCTAGACATGCTGTGAAAAGATCCCTGATTTGGATAATTGCAGTAGCTCACACCGGTAATCGCAGCACTTTGGGAGGCTGAGGTGGGATGATTGCTTGAGGCCAGGAGTTCAAGACCAGCCTGGGCAACAGAGCAAGACCCACCCCACTCTGCAAAAAATACAGAAAACAGCTGGGCACAGTGGCTCACACTTGTCATCCCAGCACTTTGGGAGGCAGAGGCAGGCGGATCACTTGAGGCCGGGAGTTCAAGACAAGCCTGGCCAAGATGGTAAAACCCCGTCTCTACTAAAAATACAAAATTAGCTGGGCATGGTGGTGAGCACCTGTAATCCCAGCTACTTGGGAGGCTGAGGCAGATAATTGCTTGAACCTGGAAGGCGGAGGTTGTGGTGAGCGGAGATTGAGCCACTGCATTCCATCCTGGGCAACAGAGCAAGATTCTGTCTCAAAAAAAAAAAATGATACTCAACTTCATCCATTAGGGAAATGCAAATTAAACCATGAAATTCCAAGACAGACCTATTATCACGTCTACAGTTAGAAACACTGACCACCCCAAGTGTTCATGAGGATATAAAACAACTAGAATTCTCACCCTTAGCTGTTGAAAATGCAAAATGCTTAAAGCAATATGGAAGACAATTTAGTAGCTTCTTAAAAAATAAAAAATATACGTGCCATAGACTTCAGCCATTCCACTCCAAGGTATTTAACCAAGATAAATGAAATCATATATCTACACAGTGATTTGCAGAGAATATTCTTGGTGGCTTTATTTGCAATAACCCTAAACTGGAAACAACCCATATATATATCAACAGGTAAGTAGAGGCCAGCTGTGGTGGCTCACACCTGTAATCCCAGCACTTTGGGAGGCCAAGGCGGGTAGATCACTTGAGGCCAGGAGTTCGAGACCAGCCTGGCCAACATGGAGAAACCCTGTCTTTACTAAAAATATAAAAACTAGCTGGGTGTGGTGGCAGGTGCTTGTAATCCCAGATACGCAGGTGGTTGAGGCACGAGAATCGCTTGAACCTGGGAGTCAGGGGTTGCAGTGAGCCAAGTTTGTGCTACTGCATTCCAGCCTGGGAGACAGAGAGAAACTTTGTCAAAAAAAAACAAAAGAAAAGAAAAGAAATGGACAAGAGTGAGGGATTTAACAAGGTGAGAACAAACTTTGGGGGCATAAAGCCCTTCTTCATTTCCTTCTTTGTAGTAATGGTTTCACGGTGCATATGTGTGTCAAATTTCATACATTTATTTATTTATGTATTTACGGAGATAGGGTCTTGCTCTGTCGTCCAGGCTGAAGGACAGTGGCACCATCCTAGCTCACTGCATCCTTGAATTCCTGGGCTTAAGCAATCCTTCGCCTCAGATTTCCAAGTAGCTGGGACAACAGTGGCACACTGCCATGCTCAGGTTTTTTTGTTTTATGTTTTTTTTGAGAAGGAGTCTTGCTCTGCCACCAGGCTGGAATGCAGTGGTACAATCTCAGTTCACTGCAATTTCTGCCTCCCGAGTTCAAACAATTCCCCTGCCTCAGCCTTCTGAGTAGCTGGGACTATAGGCACACACCACCACACCCAGCTAAATTTTTGTATTTTAGTAGACAGGTTTTCGTCATGTTGGCCAGGATGGTCTCAATCTCCTGATCTCAGGATCAGCCCACCTCGGCCTCCCAGAGTGCTGGGATTAAAGGTGTGAGCCACCATGCCCGGCCACATGCTCAGCTATTTTTTAATAATTTTTTGTAGAGATGGGGGTCTCACTATTTTGCCCAGGCTGGCCTCAAACTCCTGGGCTCAAGTGATCCTCCTGTCTCGGCTTCCCAAAGTGCTGGGATTACAGGTGTGAACAGTTGTGCCTGAGCCAAATTAAACACTTTAAACATGCAGCATATTGTATGTCAGTTTTTCAGTAAAGCTTGTTAAAAAGAGGCAGGCGGATCACAAGCTCAGGAGTTTGAGACCAGCCTGACCAACATGGTGAAACGCTGTCTCTACTAAAAACACAAAAATTAGACAGGTGTTGTGGTGTGCGCCTGTAATCCCAGCTACTTAGGAGGCTGAGGAAGGAGAATCACTTGAACCTGGTCCAGCCTGGGTGACAGAGCAAGACTGCATCTCAAAAACAACAACAACAAAAAATTTTTAAAGGCTGTGGGCAGTGGCTCACGCCTGTAATCCCAATACTTTGGGAGGCCCAGGCAGGCAGATCACCTGAGGTCGGGAGTTCGAGACAAGCCTGACCAACGTGGAGAAACCCGCTTCTCTACTAAAAATTTAAAAAAATTACTGGACATGGTAGTACATTCCCCTAATCCCAGCTACTCAGGAGGCTGAGGCAGAAGAATCGCTTGAACCTAGGAGACAGAGGTTGCGGTGAGCCAAGATCCCGCCATTGCACTCCAGCCTGGGCAATAAGAGTGAAACTCCGTCCCCTCCGCAAAAAAAAAGCTGTTTTAAAAAGTGAAAGAAATAACGAAGGAATTATGGCTATTCTTTTATAATGCTCTTGGAGAAGGCCCTTGTTTCAGAAAATTAAAGCTTTCAAAGCTTTAAATAACATTGTTATTTAAACACGTGACTTGGTCTAATACTTCAAAGCAAAGTATGTAAAATTTGATGAAAAGATGTTACATAGTGCAGAGAATAAAAAATAATGAATAATATCTCAGAAAATAGGAGAAAGTAAAAGACTAATGTTAGTATAAGAAAGAGCTTAGTAAATTATAATTAAGTTTAAAATATCTGGCCGGTCACGTTGGCTCACGCCTGTAATCCCAGCACTTTGGGAGGCTGAGGCAGGTGGATCATCCGAGATCAGGAGTTCAAGACCAGCCTGGATAACGTGATGAAACACCGTCTCTATTAAAAATAGAAAACATTAGTTGGGCATGGTGGCAGGTGCCTGTAGTCCCAGCTACTTGGGAGGCTGAGGCAGGAGAATTGCTTGAACCCAGGAAGCAGAAGTTGCAGTGAGCCCAGATCATGCCACTGCACTCCAGCCTGGGTGAGAGAGCGAGACTCTGTCTCAAAAAAAAAAAAAAGTTTAAAATATCTGCATAAATTCATGAGCTGTTTGCTTTTAAATAAAAGGTAATTTAGGCCGGGCATGGTGGCTCATACCTGTAATCCCAGCACTTTGGGAGGCCAAGGCGGGAGGATCACAAGGTCAAGAGATCGAGACCATCCTGGCCAACATGGTGAAACCCTGTCTCTATTAAAAATACAAAAATTAGCAGGGCATGGGGGCGGGCACCTGGAGTCCCAGCTACTCAGGAGGCCAAGGCAGGAGAACTGCTTGAACCCGGGAGACAGAGGTTGCAGTGAATCGAGATCGCGCCACTGCACTCCAGCCTGGCAACAGAGTGAGACTCTGTCTCAAATAAATGAATAAATAAAAGGTAATTTTTCTGTACTGTCATCTGCAATGCCCTCAGCACCCTTCTGAAACCATAAAAGTCTGTATTCATATGCTCAAAAAAAATTTTTTTTTGAGATGGAGTCTCATTCTGTCACCCAGGCTGGAGTGCAATGGCATGGTCTCGGCTCACTGCAACCTCCATCTCCCAGGTTCAAGCAATTCTCCTGTCTGAGTAGCTGGGACTACAGGTTTGTGCCACCACACACAGCTAATTTTTGTATTTTTAGTAGAGATGGGGTTTCATCATGTTGGCCAGGCTGGTCTCAAACTCCTGGCCTTGTGATCCACCTGCCTCGGCCTCCCAAAGTGCTGGGATTACAGGCATGAGCCACTGCACCTGGCCCCAAATTTTGGTCTCTAATAGGATGTTTGAATAAAATAGGGCCAAGGCTCTTGGAATGATTAGCCAATTCCATGTTTGAGACAGAAAACCTTAAACTGGGCCTAGACTATCCTGCTCTCAGAAAGCAAGAGTCCTTGTAATCCCAGCACTTTGTGAGGCCAAGGCAGGTGGATCGCTTGAGCTCAGGAATTTGAGACCAGCTGGGCAGCATAGTAAGACCCCATCTCTTAAAAAAATACATCCAAAAAACTTGGTGGCAAAAAAAAAAAAAAAAAGAAAGAAAATTAGCCAGTCGTGGTGGCAGGCACCTGTAGTCCCAGCTGCTCGGGAGCCTGAGGTGGGAGGATCACCTGAGCCTGGGGAGGTCAAGGCTGCAGTGAACCTTGATTGCTCCACTGCACTCCAGCCTGGACGGTTTTTGTTGTTGTTGTTGTTTTTATTGCTAATTGGAGATGTTATCACTACAAAGAGCTTAAAAGGATATTCACTAGCCACAGAATGGCAATTTAAGCATTAAAATGCCGGGGGGGCGCAGTGGCTCACACCTCTAATCCCAGCACTTTGGGAGGCCAAGGTGGGCAGATCGCGAGGTCAGGAGTTCGAGACCAGCCTGACCAACATGGTGAAACCCCATCTCTACTAAAAATACAAAAATTAGCTGGATGTGGTGGCACACGCCTGTAACCCCAGGTACTCAGGAGGCTGAGGCAGGAGAATCACCTGAACATGGGTGGCGGAGGTTGCAGTGAGCTGGGATCGCACCACTGCACTCCAGCCTGGTGCCTGGCAACAAAGGGAGACTCTGTTCCAAAAAAAAGAAAAATGGGGACAATAGCGCGATCTCAGGTCACTGCAAGTTCTGCCTCCTGCCTTCAAGCAATTCTCATCTCTCAGCCTCCTGAGTAGCTGGGATTACAGGTGCCTGTCACCACAGCCAGCTAATTTTAGTATTTTTAGTAGAGACGGGGTTTCACCATGTTGGCCAGGCTGGTCTCAAACTCCTGACCTCAGGTGATCCACTCGCCTCAACTTCCAAAGTGCTGGGATTATGGGTGAGAACCACAGCACCTAGCCTGACCCTGTCTTCTAAACATAAAAAATAAAAAATTATAGGCTGGGCACTGTGGCTCATGCCTGTAATCCCAGCATTTTGACAGGCTGAGGTGGGAGGATCGCTTAAGGCCAGAAGTTCGAGACCAGCTTGGGCAATAAGTAAGACCCCATCTCTACAAAAAATTTAAAAATTAGCCAAGTGCGATGGTGCATACCTGTAGTCCCAGCTACTCGGGAAGCTGAGGTGGGTCTTGCTGTCTCCCAGGCTGGAACGCAGTGGCATGATCATAGCTCACTGCAGCCCTTGACCCTCCATGGCTCAAGCAATCCTCCCACCTCAGCCTCCCAAGTAGCTGGGACTACAGGTACCAGAGCCTGGTAGGTTGAGGCTGCAGTGAGCCATGATCGCACCACTGCACTCCAGCCTGGGTAACAAAGTGAGACCCTATCTCAAAAAAAAAAATATATATATATATATATATATATATATATATATATATATATATATAAAATCACTGGACTAAGTTGAGTTTATAAAAGATCATGAGTCTATGATACTCAAAAGGGATAAATATTTTAGAATGTGAATATCATGATGTTAAAATTTCCCACTGAAACTCAAAATTGCAATCCCAGAGCTTTGGGAGGCCCAAGCAGGAGGACTGCTTGAGACCAGGAGTTCAGGACCAGCCTGGGCAACAGAGTGAGACTCCATCTCAAAAAAATTTTTTAAATTTAAAACTCAGCTGGGTGTGGTGGGCACATGCCTGTGGTTTCAGCTACTCAGGAGACCCAGGCAAGAGGATCACCTGAGCCCAGGAGGTCAAGGCTGCAGTGAGCTATGATCACATCACTTCACTCCAACCTGGGCAACAGAGGGACACCCTGTCTCTAAAACAAACAAACATTTGCAATAGATGTGAAATTCCAGTGCTAAATTAGCAAATGCAGAATTGGCAGAGGAGATGGCCACAGGCTGATTCTATGGCTCCCGATCCATCTCATCTATTTTAAGTAGAGGAAGGAGCTGAAAGAAAGAAAAGGGGGCTGGGCGTGGTGGCTCGAGCCAGTAATCCCAGCATGTTGGGAGGCTGAGGTAGGCGGATCGCTTGAGCTCGGGAGTTTAAGACCAGCCTGGGCAATATGGCAAGATCCCATCTCTACGAAAAATACAAAAATAAATTTTGCCAGGCATGGTGGTACACACCTGTGGTCCCAGCTACTCTGGAGGCTGAGATGGGAGGATTGCTTGAGCCATGGAGGTCAAGGGCTGCAGTGAGCTATGATCATGCCACTGCGCTCCAGCCTGGGAGACAGCAAGACCCTGTCTCCAAAAAAAGAAACAAAAAAGAAAAGGAAGGCAGTGAGGTAATGGGGTGGGGTATGGGATGGGGAGGGGTGGGGGAAAGCAAGGGAAGGGAAGGGGAGAGGAAAGC
>CAUYLG010052720.1:0-42294 GCA_963573385.1 Cacajao melanocephalus | reverse complement strand
ACCACCATGCTTGGCTAAGTTTTGTATTTTTAATAGAGATGGGGTTTCACTAGGTTGACCAGACTGCTCTCAAACTCCTGATCTCAGGTGATCCACCCACCTCAGCCTCCCAAAGTGCTGGGATTACAGGCATGAGCCACCACACATAGCCCTCATTCTTTATTTTTACTGCTCTCTCTATATGGTTAAATGTCAGCCCTGGGTGGTAGCAGCAAGGAACTCAGGAGCCACCACTGCTCAGGATTAACTAATTGGAGACCCCTTAACATATATGATCAGCATCTAATAACAGCTAATCTCTCAGGCGGTCAATATTGACATATCACTGCCTTGGGAGTTTTGGGTAGAAATAAAGCAAGTAAGAAATACAGTTCCAGCCTGCTTGTAGCTTTCTATTTAGGTAGGGACTTAGAAGTCCCTGGATGTTTACATACTTTTTCCTATTACACATCTTACTTTCCTTTGAAATCTTCTGGAGTGCTTGACTGCAAGTATCTGAGAAACCGTGTTCCACCTAACAAAAGTTGCTAGGTAGGATGTGGCTTTCAGGCCTCCTCTTTGGGGACCAATAGAAAAATCAAAGGCTACCACCCTTTTTCCCTCCACACAATTGCCTTTGCTAGGCTATAGAAAGGGCACATTTCATTTTATTAAAACTCTTTGAATAATCTGACCATAATTGGGTCTGATTGGAATGGTTATCTGATTTGCTGGGTTAAATAATGGGCCTTAATTGAGTCTGGGTTATTTGTAGAGCCAGTGTGGCTTTTGCCTTCGTTGCTCCCTCCTCTCTTCTGTTTCCCTATTAACCTTCATTTCTCTTTCCTTGCAGAGTAAAGAAGTCGGCCAGCAGCTCCAAGATGATTTGATGAAGGTCCTGAATGAGCTCTACTCGGTAAATCAGATGGGTAGCTTGGCTCTTTAATAAGCAGAAGGAAGCAGCATTTGGCAGCTTGCGGCCATAGTACGTCAGTGCAGAACTGAACTGAGGTTGAGGACAAGTGCATGGTCCCCACTGGGGTTGACCCCACCCATCTTTTTTTTTCACACTCATCTTTTCAAAACTGAATGAGTCAAAAAATACTTCCTCAAAATAAGATTTTTCCTCAGCTGTGCAAGCTCACCCTGACTTTATTTGGGGCATAATTGCTAGAGACCAGCCAAAGTCTAGGTCACCGGCTCAGCGGACCCCATTAGCAGCAAGCAAGGGACCCTGAACCTAACAGCAAGAACATAGCCTGCGTTGCACTATTAATATATGCCTGTCAGAAAGACTTTATTGTTGTAGGTTTTACATCAGATCTTGGATTGATCTGCTTTGAGACTAGAACAAATGCTCTAGAGGGCAGCACAGAGTCCTAAATGCCCCTAATAAGAGGGACCCGTTTGGGCAGAGAGAGCTTTGCATTGGCTTCTTGGAGTTTTACACAGCCAAACCTCAGCGACGAGGCAGGCTGCGGCCTTGGAGAAGAGAACACAATCGTTCCGAAATGACTGGTGCTTCAGGCACATGATGCCTGTGGCTGGTGCGTGTTAATTCATGCACAGAGAGGTGGTGGTGGTGGTTCCCCAGCCATGTTTTTCTAATTATAATGAAAACAAACATGCACTCACACACATACACACCAAGAAAATTCCTGTTGTTTTACAGAGAATACTTAAGTGGTACAGCTAATGCCTTTCAAAGGCCCCTTCTCCAGCTTGGATGTGCCAGCCTTCTGTGTCATTTTCTAGGGTTTCTCCATCCTGTTTGGAGGTGATATTGATTTATCACGTTTACTTGCTTATTTGCTGCATTTCTTTCTTTCTCCCTTTCCTTTCCTTTCCCCTCTCCTTCCTTTCCTTTCCTTTTTTTTTTTAATTCACAGAAAGAACAGGCAGTGGTGACATGTGTGACAGGCATTTGGGATCAGAGAATTCCATGTTGCTGATCCAGAAGCCTAGGTGTGGCCATATTGTCATGGCAACTATTAAGCAAGTAAATAGGGTAGAGTAGTCATTGGACTTGACTCCAGTGATGTTCAGTTTGTTTTGAATTTCTACTCTGTGACTCTTCTGCTCTGGAGCCAAGTATAGATAGATGGTACCTTTGGTTCAGCTCCCAAGTTTTCATTTCTCTCAAATGAAGTTAAGAGTTTTAAAAAGAGAAACACATCGACGTTAGCCATTTTCAGACTGGATGGGTTTCCTGAACTTTGTCTTTTTAATTCTTTATTTCTGCTCTTTTAGAGCATTTTCTGGGTACCAAGAAGAACTATTGCTCCTTTCTCCTGGGAGAGAATTCCCTAAGATAGAAAATGACACATGTAGTAATTATATAAATTCTTTTATTTTCCTGTAAGTATCTTGACCCTCTACTATTTGCAGCTGTTTCTGGGGAGGAGTAGTTTGGATAACCAACAAACCTTGCCACTTCTGCAGTGGGACTCAAGGCAGCAGAAGAAGACTAGTGTCTAAGGATCTGTTAGCTTTTACCCAGAGTCCTATGACTCTTCATATGCTGTGCTTTAAAACAAAATAAGTGAAAGGGCATACACCGTGTTGGAGTGAGGAAGAAAACTCTGGAACTTATTTCTCTGGTCTGCAGAGGGCCGACTTGCTACCTCTAACTGCAGACTTAAGACAGTCCAATATTGGCCAACTGCTTTACTGGCCATTGTGAGGCCACAGTCAACAGCATAACATCTTCCCATTGATGTTCAAACTGAGAATTGCCTGAGTGTGGTATCCCGTGCCATGAAGTGAATTGGAATACACCCTCATAATCTATCAAAGGCCAAAATTAAAATGTGATGTTTTCCTCTAGCAGGCAATGGAAAAAGGAAAAAAAGATTAGAGTACACTAGGAAGTTTCAGAGAGGTCTGAACATTCTGGTCCAGATGGAGTTTTAAGCAGAGGGAATTTTATCCCAAGGGACATTTCGGCAATGTCTGAAGACATTTTTGATTGTCACAACTGGAGGAGTAGAAGGTGCTACTGGCATCTAATGATCTAGAGGTCAGGGATGCTGCTAAAATCCTCAGTGCACAGGACAGCCCCCCACAACAAAGAATTATCTGACCCACAGTGTCAATATACCAAGATTGAGAAATGCTGGTCTAGTGACTAGAGTCTCCTGAATTAGACAACCTAGATTCTACCCTGCCTTAACTACTTGCTGTATGAACTTGAGGGACACCCCAGCCCTCTTTGACCTTGGTGTCTACATACACTATATATATACCCACTATATCCTGGTGAGTGGAGTAGTTGAGGGAATTATACTTCCTGAAATATTAGACTGTAGCTAAGGATCAAGTAGGTTTCCAGATTCTGTAGTCCATTAGAAAGTTCAGAAAATAGCTGGGCATAGTGGCTCATGCCTGCAGTCCCAGCACTTTGGGAGGCTGGGCAGGTGGATCACCTGAGGTCAAGATTTCGAGACCAGCTTGGCCAACATGTCGAAACTCCATCTCTGCTAAACATAGAAAAATTAGCTGGGTGTAGTAGTGGACACCTGTAATCCCAGTTACTTGGAAAGCTGAGGTAGCAGAATTGTTGTATGGGGAGGGGGAGGTTGCAGTGAGCTGATCTCATGCCCCTGCATTCTAGCCTGGGCAACAGAGTGAGACTCTGTCAAAGAAAAAGAAAGAAAGAGACAGAGAGAGGGAGAGAGAGAAGGAAATGAAAGGGAAGAAAGGGAAGGAAGGAAGGAAGGAAAGAAGGAAGGAAGGAAGGAAAAAAAGAAAAGAGAAAGAAAGAAAAAGAGAATAGAGAATAGAATTATTTCTTCTGGAGTTTAAGATAAGTTTAGGACTAGTCTGAATAAGGCACCATGGGATTAGAGTGACTACTGTCCCTGTTTGCTACTACTGAAGAGTTTCCTGGAACACAAAACTTTCAGTGCTGAAACTGGAAAAGTTCTTGGTTAAAAAGGGTAGTTGGTCACCTTGCATGGGATAGTGGTCTTATCAGGTGGGAAGCTGGGACTGTTATATGCTAGCTTTGGGAAGCTACTTGCTGCATGCACACTCTTGAGGAGTCAAGAGAACAAGGGAGAGTTTCTTTCTTTCTTTCTTTCTTTCTTTCTTTCTTTCTTTCTTTCTTTCTTTTTTTTTTTTTTTGAGATGGAGTTTCACTCTTGTTGCCCAGGCTGGAGTGCAGTGGCGTGATCTTGGCTCACTGCAACCTCCACCTCCCAGTTTCAAGTGAGTCTTCTGCCTCAGCCTCCTGAGTAGCTAGGATTATAGGTGTGGGCCACCATGCCTGGCTAATTTTTTTATTTTTATTTTCTTTTTAGTAGAGACAGGGTTTCACTATGTTGGCCAGGTGGTCTCAAACTCCTGACCTCAGATGATCCACCCACCTTGGCCTCCCAAAGTGCTGGGATTACAGTTGTAAACCACCATGCCCGACCCCAGAGAGTTTCTTTTAAGTAGCTTTCCCATTATTTGCTTGTCAGGAGGGCAGGGAAGGGCCTCTCATTTCAATGACATTATAGGGAATAGAAGTTCTCTGGGGGCAATGGAAAAAGGAAACCAAAGATATAAGAAACCCACCGAGTCTTTTCAGTGCCCTTGTTACTTCACATCTGCCCCTAATGCCCATGAATACTTTGTTTTAGGGGACTGGTTATCCAAGGGTTGGTAATTTTAGTACTTTTGAACCTTGATGATCCAAGGAGCAGGGCCCAGGTGTTCCCAAATAAAGATGCCTTTGGGCAGGAGGCCTAGAATGCCATTCTAAGTGGCCAGCTGCCCCTCTGCACCTTCCTCTTTTCTGCCTGAAGGGCCTTTGATTTCCCTGACTTGGCATTCTGTGCCAGAGACGGCTTCCCACAGCTGCTATTCAGAGAGCAATCCTAGCGAGCATTCTTCTCCACGTGTTTCTCCCCCAGTAATGAGCTGGCTAGTATGTAAGCCATGTCGTAAGTGGTTTTCATTTTCTGACTCATGCACCAGTAATGCCTTTGAAGTCAGGACACACTGCTTCCCAAAAGAACTCTGAGATTCTCTGCCTCAATTGTACTCAGAGGTCGTGTCTGGAAAAATCCAGCAAACCCCCACAGGAAGGAGCGTACATGGAGGCACTGAAGCCAATGTGGATTGGCTGAGTGTGAAGAGTCAAGGAAGCTGTAGAATTCAGAAAGAAGAGGCATTGGGACACTCTGGAGCTGATGTTATCCCAGAGGCCTTATGCTTCTGTACTCCCCCTAAATATATATCCCCTTGGCTTGGCGCAACAGCTGTTTGCTGGCAGAGCTACTTCAGACTGGTATTTAGCACCTGTTCCCTCGAAACAATGGCACTTAATAGTCCCTCAACTCTACTTGCTTATTTGACCCTGGCACTAGGCGCGAGGGAGACAAGAACAAATGAGATATTCCTAAACTGAAGGCATTTAGTTTTAATAGGAGAGACAGAAAAGTAAAGCATCAAGTGAAAAATGAAGTGACAAGAACTCATTTACATGTCTGCACAGAGGACAGGGATGAAGTCAGGATCTTTGAAGAGATACTTGGATTGAATCTTAATTGCCAAGAAATCTTTTCTTGTTCTCTACATGTTCCCTTTTTGGTTGCATCCAACTCTTGTTTAATGATGCAATATCATTTTGTTTCTTCATTTATCTGTCCAGGGCTATTACTGATACATTGTTTTCAAACTTCTTGCTGCATAATATTTCTTCTAAATTGCTAGTTTTAGTCTTGGTCTTTCATATTAGACATTTCCTTTAAATGCCTGATCATCCTTAGCTGCCTGTCCATACTTTAAAGTGAAGCACTAAAAGATTCTGTATCAGCCGTGGCCTTCACAATAGGGTGTTCTAAGTGGGCTGTGTCCTTGTGGAAGCTCCAACATCAGTATTTCTAGGTCTCTTCTCTTGGATGGTCATATTGCCAAGAGAACACACTTTTGATCTCCAACTCATGTCTGGGGGATGAGTTGTGAAGAGGCCTGGACCGTCTCAACATTTAACATAGACTTTTCAGCTAATCCTCCTGTTGAAGTTCAGTATACCCCTATCCTCAGCGAAACCTTGTATCCCCTAGTCTGTGGACCCTCTCTAATAAAATAAACCTCTCATCTAGTCTTTCACTACAATGGGAGAGGGGATGTGGGGTCTCACTGTTCTCAGACTTTTAATAGCTTCTTCGGTGTTTAGCTTTACCTTCATCCCACTGCCACTTATTTCTTTTTGGGCTTCTGTGATATAAATCTTGTTGCTTCTTGGCTCACTCTAGTTTTGGTTTAGGACTCAAGTAGATCAGTTACTACCTGCCTATCTGTTTTTCAGCTTCTGCTTTCATTCTTTTTGTTTTTCTCAGTGTATACCTAAAAGATAATTTTAAAACCTTTTTTTTCTATTATTTTAGTGTGGCTGTCAGAGGGAGCAGAGCTAAATACATGAATTCAATATTTAGTTTTTCAAAGTAAAGTAGAATGTTATCCATAGAACTGAGAATTTAGATTTTTTGATTTTTCCCCATAGTTTGTATTTGCCTCACTATCTATATATAAATAGATGTATGTATATGAATATCTATATGTATACTTATCTATACATATACATATACATATATATACAGCTTTGTCTAAGACATAGATATATAGAAATACATACATTTATATGTGTATATAGATATATGTAAGTCCTATCTTAACTTTCTCTAAGTCCTATTTTGACTATAAATACATGTTTATAAATATTTTATATGTCTATGTATATCTATATCTATATACATACATATTTCTCTAAGTCTTGTCTTGAATTTCCTATTTTCCCAATTGTTTTGGTATCACTTATTTAAGCTTCGGCTTCTGGGTACCTCAGTTTTCTCTTGAGCTGGAAGGCACTAATAATGCTTCTTCAGTATTTACCGAGAAGAGAGATTCAGTGTCACTCAGTCATTTGGGCAACCACTTTGTAAAACCACCATTGTGTGTGTGACATATTTCTCCACTGTGAGAAGAGAACACAAAAGAAGTGGAGCTTACCCTGAAGAATGTATGGTTTCTTAGACAAAGTAGTGTTTTCCTGTCTTTTACCATGACAGTTCTTTAAGTTTTTTAGGGGAAAGGAACAATGTACGTTGTTGATTTTTGTTACTTCGTTTGTTGACTTGGTGGCACTATTCTTTGACCTCTTTTTTATCTCATGTTTATTCATAGTGTTTCCTCTTTATCATGCACCTTCATTAAATAGGAAATCACTTTAAAAAAAGAAAAAGCATTTGCTTTTGTAACTGTTCACTAAGCTTTTGAATCCCATGGTTAGATTCAGGTAAAAGAAGAGAAAGAAAAGAGCCTCCTATACACTTCACCCGGGATAACAGATACCTCTTTTCCACTTCTTAGTCAACCTGGAAAGCGGGGGGTCTGTTTGAATTACTTAGAAAGGGTTTTAAATGCCATTGGTTGTTAAATATTGTTTCTTCTGTATAGAAAGTATGAAGAGTATTATCCTGATAAAATTTATGGGAAGTATTGTTAGGTTGAGAATAAGGTGAAGCTAATTTAAAACATTCTGCATCCAAAATGAGACATAATTTAGACTCTAATGTACTTTGATTTTATCACTGTTCCAATATTCTTTATTCCTTTGTCTGCCTCCAGCTGATCATAGGGGCTAGATTAGTATACCCACAAAGTCTCTCTAAGTTAGGTTTTCTCAAATTCAGCATCATTGATTGACATTTGGGCCAGATAATTATTTGTTGTGGGGGCTGTCTTGTGCATAGGATGTTCAGCAGCATCCCTGACCTCTACCCACTAGATGCCAGTAGCAATCCCCAAGTTGTGACAATCAAAAATGTTTCCAGATACTGCCAAATTTCCCCTGGGGGCCAACATAGTCTCCAGTTGAGACACTGCTCTAAACTCAAGTTCATAAATGGAACCAGTTTCTCTTTTCAGGAACATCTTGATCATACTTAACCTTTCCTCACAACCAATTCAGCTCCATTCCTATCCAAAGGAGAGTCGGTGTTGCTTAGTGGCTGAGAATGTGGTCTTTGGAGTCTGACAGACCTGGGTTTGAATCCTGATTCCGCCATTTCCTCATTGTATGACCTTGGGTATAATAGTTACTCTTTTGAGCCTTATTTCCTTATCTTTAGAAATAGAAATAATAGCATTGTCTTTCACAGAGTTGTTGTAAGGATTAAATGAGGTAATGTACATAAAGCCCCTGGCACACAACATTTATTAAGTGGTAGAGATTAATAATAATAATAGAGATTAATAATAATATCATACCTTTGCACTCCTCAGTTGTTCAGCACCCCCCCAAACACACACACACATGTACACACATGCACATATCCACCCAACTTCTACTCTCTAATTCTCTCAAAGAAATCTTACAGCATCACACTTTCAGCACTCTTGAACTCCCTGTGTGGAAACAGAAAGCTCCCGCAGAGTAGAGCAGGCACTAGGTGGCTGGAAGTAGTATGTTTAGGAGGACTGGAAACAAGCTTGAGTTCTGGACTTCCTGGCTTCCCTGTTAAGAGAAAGGATTGGACTACTAGACAGTTGCTTTGGTGGAAAATTTGAAAATTGCATCCTTCATCTTTTATACTACTTCCCTCCTGTGGCAATTCCAGTTATACTTGATATGGATCTTATTCCTTCATAGACTTTCACCTGAATTGTTATGAAGGCTTACAGTCTTCATAGGGTTGTTGTCTACATTGTGGAATTGCCATAAGGATGAAATGAGAAAATGTATGTCTGTGGTACTTGGCATAAAGCCAGGAATATAAGTGCTCAGTAAATGATAACTGGCATTATGATTGCTGCTGCTACTCTAGTTGCTGTGAGAGAGGGTGTTTGATCTGGATAAAGCAGAACACACAGATCCCCGGAATACCAGGCCAGTAGAAAGAGCTTTTAGAACCTTTTCCTCTTCCCTGTTTTATATCTAAAAGGTACAGAAAGCATAGGCTACTCCATAGGCTGCACTGTTCCCTCCGGGGTTCCTGACCAGCCTGGGAACTTTGCCCTTGGGGTCTGAGAGTGGCGGTGTTGTTTCCTATCTACTTGGTATTATGAGGTGACTAAGTGATAGAAATCACCTGGCCTATATTAAAGAGGCATTATTACAAATGATAATGAATAGAAGTTAATAAATAAATGATGGATAAACATGAAGGTATTTCAATAAGAGGAAATGTTGGTTCAGTTCACATATTGCTTTCCTGTGCTTTGGAGAAGTCTTTCATCTGTGTTTGCTGAACCAAACACTTCTGGATTTTTCCCTTAGGGTTGTGAGGATATTGCTTCATGGGGGAGAGGTCCAGCTGAGTATGTTAGTTTGTAAAGCAGAGAATTGACCCCATTGGCTTGACCTCTGGGGGTGGGGGTGGGCGATGTCTTGCAGGTCATGAAGACATATCACATGTACAATGCCGACAGCATCAGTGCTCAGAGCAAACTAAAGGAGGCGGAGAAGCAGGAGGAGAAGCAAATTGGTAAATCAGTAAAGCAGGAGGACCGGCAGACCCCACGCTCCCCTGACTCCACGGCCAACGTTCGCATTGAAGAGAAACATGTCCGGAGGAGCTCAGCGAAGAAGATTGAAAAGATGAAGGAGAAGGTGCGTATGCTCCCACAGCTGTAGATGCTGGGAAGCGACATTCTGTAAGGCATGACTGATAGGAATTTCCCAGTAGGCACCAGGAAGAGCAGACTAGGAAGCTCTGGGTTCTTTTTGTGCCTAATGACTAAAAATGAGTCCTTGCTCTGTGCCTTGGCAGGAATACTAGGTATTGGAAGAACTGGGCATGTGAGCTCCATGCTTTTAACCTCTAGCAGAAAACCAAGAAACAGTAGTCACCTTTCCCAATACATTTTCCAAATAGAGTCCAATATCCTATTGCTTTGGAGGGGTTGGTGGTGACTGTAGACCCAGGGTTTGGTTTCAGATGTCAGGTGTTTGGGGGCAAGAGTAGTGGTACCTCCTTCAGAGTGGCATTGCAAGAATGAAGAATGATATTTGAAGATAGAATCAAAGTGGGGCATGCATCTTAAGTAGGGAGCCTCATTAACCTTTCCTGAATTGATCTACATTATGCCCTTGAATCTCATTAAACAGAATTAGAACCCAATTTAAGGCAGATGCGCATAGGGAGTAGCAGCACAATTGTAGTTCTTGAATACACTGTACTTTTATCTTTTAGAGAACAGTCTCCCCTTAAAAAAAAAAAGTAAAAGTGAATCTCTATTCCTTTTTTAGCGCCAAGCCAAGTACACAGAGAATAAGCTAAAGGCCATTAAAGCCCGGAATGAGTACTTACTGGCTTTGGAGGCGACCAATGCATCTGTCTTCAAATACTACATCCACGACCTGTCTGACCTTATTGATGTAAGTGCTTAAAGCCAAGGGCCTGAGGGTACCTCTTTTCTGGTTTCAGAATCCTGGTCACACATTCCCCTATACTGTTGTTCAGGAATCTGGGACATTTTGAGAACAATTGTAAAGTTAGCAGCCATGATCCATCAGCGGGCTTGCCATGTACCAAGCGCCAGGTGAAACACTTCATGCTTATTCAATCCTTACTGCAATTCTGGGAGGAAGACATTATTATCAGTATTTTTACAGATTAACCGTCAGAGAGTTTAGATGTCTTACTCTGAATAGGTTAACAAATGACAGAGGCAAAATTTGTACCTTTGCACCTAGGTCTGATTACTCAACCCAGGTTTATAACCACTATGCTCGTCTGTAGCCAGGAAATGCTTTCTTTTTTTTTTTTTTTTTTTTTTCTTTTTTTTGAGATAGAGTCTTGCTTTGCCCACAGACTGGAGTGCAGTGGTGCCATCTCGGCTCACTGCAACCTCCGCCTCCCAGGTTCAGGTGATTCTCCTGCCTCAGCCTCCCCAGTAACTAGGACTAACCACATGCACCACCATGCCCAGCTAATTTTTATATTTTTAGTAGAGACAGGGTTTAATCATGTTGGCAAGGTTTGTCTTGAACTCTTGACTTCAGGTGATCTGACCTCAGGTGATCCACCTGCCTCAGCTTCCTAAAGTGCTGGGATTACTGGTATGAGCCACTGTGCCCGGCCTAGGAAATACTTTATTACATCAGCTTCTCTTGCACAGAAGTGAGTGGCAATAACTTAACTAAAGAGTTACAATGCCATACCTTACATTTGTATAGCACTTAAGGTTTCTCAGTGTTATTTCATTTATCGTCACATCACCATTATGGATAAGCATTGCTATCTCCATTTGCTGGATAAGGAAGCTTGGGGTCCAGAGGACTATGAGACTCACCTGTCCAAGGTTATGCTGAAAATTAGGGTCCAGTCAGGAAGGTGTCCAGCTGCCCCTGACATCTGGCCAATTTTTAAAAATATGCAATGCAAACGTGATTGAGGAAAGCAGGTTAATAGGCACTTGTGTTTTGCAAGGGGCAAGCACAGGGATAACTCTGTGCTTTTTGTGTTTGGCCTGTGAGTTATTCTTGGCATTGTTTTTCCTGCTGCTTCCCCTTACAGTTGGGTCATGTAAGCCCGCTCACTTACAGACTCCAATCTGGCCCAAGTCCTCAGCCACACCTAAGTGAAGCTATGTAATTACACCCTTTGTCATCTCTCCCTCCAGTCATCAAAGCAAGGCATCTGGAGCCTGCTGATTTGCATCCCAGTCTCTGGGGCTTCAAGTGTATCTCCCCTCTGTGGGCTACCATTTGTTTCAGAGTCTTGGTGGCAGCAATTGGGCTTTTCAAAACTCTGGCCAGACCACTCAAGCTTTCCCACCTTGGTTTCTCCACAAGCAAATCTACTATACCTCACAACATCATATGGGGTTCGGATCCAAGTCTTGCTGTTACATCACTGCCTGGGTCATCTAGGCTTGTCACTGAATGTTCTGGAAGCCAGCTTTGTTTCCCACCCCACTCCCAACCTCCTCTAGCTAACTGAAGAACTGTACTAATTTCCCGGTATTGAAATCTGGCCTCACATAAGAGTTGCTTGGGGAACTTTTATGAAATACAGATTCCTGTCTCTCTTTAGCCGAGGATTTTCGATTCAGTAGATTGCAGCCACTTAATGCCCTAGCTGTCATTGTCTCACTGGGTTAGTGGAGCCTTGGTCCCTGTTCTGGTACCTCTTTGTTCTCTCTGCTTGTTGATGACAATCTGAACACTGTCCTTCAATGGAGGTCAAAGCCCTAAACAAGATCCTTTTTCCTCCTCAGGGAAGCAGCTCCTCATTGTTGGGAGAGAGGCCTGTTCTCAGCATGAGGAAGATAATCCATTATTTCTTATGCACAATTTCAGCTATTTACCTCGCATTTAGTAAAGGTTCAGACTGTGTCGTCTGCCACACCTCTGCTATTGGTTTGCCCTCTTCTCTTTTTTTTTTGCACTCAAGCAACTTCCCTACCTTTCTCACCAAAATGCTGATCTCAGGGAAAGGAAGGGGCTGCTGCTGTATCAGCCACAACCTTTGCAAAGCATAGATTTTCCATCAGTTATAAGCAGGTATTTTAAAATCAGTCCAAGAAGTGGCCGGGTGCAGTGGCTCAAACCTGTAATCCCAGCACTTTGGGAGGCCAAGGGGAGGGGGCGGATCATGAGGTCAAGAGATGGAGACCATCCAGGCCAACATGGTGAAACCCCATCTCTACTGAAAATACGAAAATTAGCTGGGCGTGGTGGCATGCAGCTGTAGTCCCAGCTACTCGGGAGGCTGAGGCAGGAGAATCACTTGAACCTGGGAGGCAGAGATTGCAGTGAGCCAAGATCGCACCACTGTACTACAGCCTGGTGACAGCGAGATTCCGTCTCAAAAAAAAAAAAAAAAAATCAGTCCAAGAAGCAAGGTATTTTGTACTGTACTTCCATCATTAAAAAGAAAAAAAAAAGTCTGTTAAGAGCCTAATTTCCCAGGATATGGTATGAAATGCCATTGAAAAAGAAGCTGCCTTAGGACTTGGCAGGGTGTAGGTCTAGATCACTGTGATCGAAAGCCTGCACAGGTAGTAATAAAATTTCTCATGTTTCTTTGCTGCTGTGTTTTAGTTGTGTCTTGTTTTATTTTGTTAGCTGGTTGGGTTTTTGTTGTTGTTTTTGCTGAGATGAAGATACATTCATTACTTTAAAAAAAAAAAAAACTTGTATTATTCTGCCCTGTAAATGTTCAGAAAGTATTTGTTTAGAGAGAGGCCAGGTGCTCAGTATCAGTGGTACAAATGGAATATAGTAGTTCTTGCCCTAGAGGTATGCATAGACTCTAAGACAGCATTTTTCAAACTGTCAGTCAGATCCCTTAGGGAAGTCAGGAAATCACTGATTTAACCTGTGTTTTTCAATGAATAGACAAGACTAGAATAAGAAAGAAAATATTAGAGTACATCACATCAGTAAGATGATGTGAAACTTATGTTAGATGTGTATGTACACACTTGCACATCTGTGGGAGGTGTGTGACAATAGAAGATGTGTTTCTTATTGTGAGTTGGGAGCCAAAAAAATGCTTGTGAGCCACTGTGCTATGAACAGAGGAAGATCTCAGTCTCCTCTGTTAAGTTCTGTGAGAGCAGGAACCAGGAGTTTTCTTTACCTTAGTGGCCTCCACTGCTTAATATTTAGCTGAGCACATAGTGTGTTTACTGAAGGAAGAAAGGAATAGAAAGAGAAGGAAGATGATCATCTAAGTTAAGATTGGTTTTTCTTTTTGTACCTTTCAATATTGTTTTGATGTATAATTTACATACAGTAAACTTAAGTATTAGTTTCAAGAGTTTTGACAAATTTGTACGTCCTTGTATCCTACATCAAGATATAGAATAAATATTTTTATAAGTGATATCTTTCCACTGGACAGGCGCAGCGGCTCACGCCTACAATCCCAGCACTTTGGGAGGCCAAGGCAGGTGTATCATGAGGTCAGGTGTTGGAGATCATCCTGGCCAAGATGGCGAAACCCTGTCTCTGCTAAAAATACAAAAAATTAACTGGGCACTTTGGCGGGTGCCTGTAATCCCAGCTACTCGGAGACCGAGGTAGGAGAATCGCTTGAACCTGGGAGGCGGAGGTTGCAGTGGGCTGAGACGGCACCACTGTGCTCCAGCCTGGGCAACAGAGCAAGACTCCATCTCAAAAACAAGCAACAACAAAAAAGATATATCTTTCCATTGCCTCAGAAGGTTTCTCTTGTCTCTTCCCAGTCAATCCCCCACCCCGAGGCAACCAGTTATGATTTCTTTCAATATAAATTAGTTTTGCCCGTTGTAGAACTTCACAAAGATGGGATTTTCCTTTTTTGTATCTGGCATCTTTTGCCCAGCGTGATGTTTTTGAACTTCGTCCATGTTGTTTGCATCTATCAGTAGTTTCTTACTTTTTCTTTCTGATCTATGCAATAAAAAGGGCCAAAAGGATGCAGTTAGAGCAGGACGAAGTGAGGAGCCTGGGATATTGGCATCCTGATCTTAACAGTATCCAGAACTTGCTTTTACACATGGGATGAATCCTGTTTCAGTCCATTGCCATCTGTGTCATGTACACCCTTCTGCCTCCTTCCTAGTGGTTTTGAAGCCAAATGTGTGCATAAGGCCTTGAGGATAAGTGAAAAGAAGTTGTTTTTTTGATGCCATTACATTGACCAAGGACTAGCCTCTGACTTCTTTTTATAGTACAGTGTAAGATTTAAACTTCAGACTGTAGGAATCCACATGAGGCATCTGCCACATTGGGGAAACCTTGACTTCAGGCCAAAAAGACATTCTGAGCTCATTTGATAGCATCTAAGAACTGCAGGCTCACTGGAATGTAATTTTCCTCCCCCGTACTCTTGTGGCTCTCTCAAGCCAGGAGCAGATGGATGAATGAAGAACAGGGCATTGTCCTCATGCATAGCTGGAGTGTTGTGAGTGGCATGTACATGTGTAGAAGGTCTGTGACACCATGTGCACCCAAGTCTAACATGAGGGAACTTGGCTGTTTCAGTAAGAAATATCATTAAGGGCAGTTATTTTTCTCTTCTGTGTGAACTTGAAGTGGCTGTTTTGAAACACCCATTTTTCTTTTCCAGGCCTTCTAGAGTCTCTGGGTGAGGATATCAGCTGGGAAAGGGTTAATGAGCTATCAACTCAAGTCATCACACATCTGGATGGGCTGTCATTAAATTCTTAGAAAAATTTGATTTCCCCTGAGATATTTTTCATCAAACATTTATATAACTCAGAAATGGCCAGGGGAGCCCAGCATGGCCACAGAACTCATCAGAAGCCATGGAAAGCATGCTTTGTCCCCATTGTGAGCAAAATAATGTGCTTCCTCTACTTACTGGGATTCTCCTTGGAACAGGATGAAATATTCAAATCTCATTTACCTAACCTTGCCAGATATTGCTTCTTTGCTAAAGGCTGGGTTTCTAGCTGTTGCCCTTGCAGGTATATAGATAGTCAAGACTCTGGAGAACCTCTTCTGAATCTGCCTGGTTGGCTAGAGGTGTGGAGGAGCCAGGGACACATTGTGACTCATACCTTCATTCACTGGCACAAAGAAGCTACAGAACAGTTATATAAACAGAGACAGTGCACCAGCCTGGGAAAACTCCCAGCCTTCCTTTGGCCATAGAGTGAGCAAAACAAAAGGCTTCACTGGCCCCATCTACCCACTTGACTTAGGTCCGTATTCAGCCTAAGTGTTTTATTTCCTGAGAGGCTGGAATTTGTACTTGTGCTGTCAGTCACTGAAATTAAGTGCCTACTGTGAGCAAGGCCTATCACTGAGGGATGTAAAGAAGGGTTAGAAGCTAGTCTGGTTTGGGTGATATGATGTGGCAAGTCATAGAATGAAGAAGTATTCCTTGTCACATGAGAGCTACAGATTAGTGTGGTTCTGAGTAGAGGCCAGGGTCATTGGAGTCCAGGATTGCAGAGCTGGCTGGCTTCCCAGAGACTGAGAATTTTAATTTGGATCTTGAAGATCTGGTCCAATTCCAATAGGTGAGAGGCATAGGAAACATTTAAGGAAGAGGACATTCTGGGAGCCAAAGAGGAGAGATCAGTGGATTTCGAGCTATATTATTATTTTTTTAAGTGTCTACATGGTACCAAATATATGTAAATATATTGCCTGTCAGCCCACACAACCTATGAGGCTGGTGTTATCCTCATTTGAGGCCCAAAGGGATTAAGTAACTTGCTTATGGCCATATAGCTGATTTGAAGCCTAAAACTCTACCCTAAATAGAGAGTACGTTATTGGATTAGAGCAGATGAATCTGGGGAAGAAAATAAAGGGAGTTGGAGTTGATGTTGGATGGGTATATTGAAGACAGATTACAGTTTGTTCTGGCCATTGAAGCTTGCTCAAATTATTTAACTTCACTGAACCTCAGCTTTTGAACCTGGAAAATTAAGATAATATCAACTTCATTGGGGTTATTATAAGGATTAAAATTTAGAATGTATATAAAGCCCATAGCACATGGACTGATGTATAATAAGCACACTTAGTGAAATAGAAGCATTTTTAAAATTTTAAAACAGGGGAAGGTGGATTTTAACTTGGGGGAAAAAAATGAAAGGTATTTTAGGTTCTTCAACAGGAAAGTGCCATAATTAAAGTCACATTTTAGTACAGTGAAGCAGACAGCACTAGTGTAAGACAGTAAGGGTATGAATAGGGGTAGAGGTAGTGAGAATGGAGAGGAAAGGGGAATTACCAAAAATAGGTAAAGGCTTTTTGAAGGGCACCTCTCCTCTCCCAAATTCTACCCTCTGCTCTCACCCTCTTCACCAACACACATACTCAGTGGGCAGTATTACTTCTGTTCATTAGACTTACAGGCATAGAGCCCATCAACAGGGTCTACATAGAGCTAGTCAGGAAGGTTTACAGGTTCAAGGGCAGCCTGATAAGACCAGCAGCATCTCCCAGGGGGCCCGTGCACGTGCAGCTTTCTAATCAGCCACTTTTGTCTAGCTTCGATTTGCTCTTCCCTCCCAACTGAATTTAATATCTTTCCATCCTCTGCCTCTAGTTAAGCTGTAACTGCTGTTATTCTGCTGCAGCCCGGCAGCTGCCAGGGCCCGTTGGCACTAAACCCAGAGCCCAGCCCAACTGATGCTTGCACTGAGCTTCTTGTCAGATGCCGGGAAAGAGGAGGCATGTGGTATGCCTTTTCTTCCCCAATAGTGGCTGTTTCCAATGTGATGATGATGAAAGGAAAAGGCTGTTGGGAGGGTTAATTTGATGCTTGCTTGTGCAATGAAATGGCAATCAGGCAGATGGTCTTACTCTGTGCATGAATTCTTCTCTGATGTTTCTTCTCAGGACCTGGACCTCAAAGCTGCTTAAGCAATAGGGAGGATGTGATGGATGGCCAAGGAATTGGGATCTCTGGGTCCTTTGGGAGGGATGGGGAATATTATCATAGCGTTACAGAATGCCATTGCTGAAGAAGGCCTTAAGGTTAGGATTACATTTAGTTCAGGGATTTTCAGACTTTTCTCTAACAGAAGAATTCTTTCTTCAAACCAGACCTTATATAGAATCCCTAAATATTAAATAGAAAAAAAAAAAAGAGTAGAGCTGGCTTGGTTGAAGGAGGAATAGAAGGCTCCAAGTCCTAGCAGTTGGGTTGTCCTTTTACCCACTTCTCCAGGGTAGCTTCAGTGCCATCGCTGGTCTACTGCTTGAAAGCCACTGGCCTGGCCAAATCTGTTCGTTTTACTATGGAAGAAACAGATTCAGAGAAGGGGAGTGGTTTTTCCAAGGTTGCCTGATTTTGCCTCCAGTGCTTTTTTTCATACAGTTGCCTCTTTCATACCATTTTTCTTTTTGCATTTTGTTGTAAAAATCAGAATCCTTTACGTGGCATGAATTTCCCCAGTAACATTTATGCATAGAGCTTTTTAGTCTTATAAATGCTATTTCTGTAGTGCAGGGGCATCTGTTGTCAGATGCCAGGAAGGAGGAGGCATGTCAGAAATCCTAGTCTGCAGTTAAGGCCTATCCTAAGATGTTGGGAGTTGGTGGGGATGATGACCCACAGAGTCAGCTCCCCATTCTGTCCTTCTCCCACCTAGAGTTGAGCTTGCATACATTAGCTGCTGTTGCAATACGCCTGCTTTCAGAACCCTGAAATGGCCTGGCTTGGTTGCTGTATAGTGATTTAACCACAGTAACCCTCAGTGAGTGGCAGGTTGTATTTTTATTGTTGAATTTTGTTATAATGGTAACCCTAGATAAACCTGAAAATGGAAGAGGGTTCTGTTTAACTCTCAATTCTTCTCATGTTTATGAAATAGCACTTAATTAAATAATGTCATTTCATCCTTTTGAATCTTCTTCCTTCTAACCACCTCACAGCCCTCAAGGGTGTGTTTAACCATTGAATTGGGAGTCAAGAACGGAGAACTCTCACCTAGGCCTTGGAAGTCAGGATGTCAGCTCTCTTTCACTGTACAGCCAGGCCTACTGATGTGGTCAGATCTACCCTCCGGACCACCCTTCCTTTCCGCCAAGCCTTGGGGCTGTCCATGGTGTGCTCATGTACCTTCTCCTTCCCACAGCAGTGTTGTGACTTAGGCTACCATGCAAGTCTGAACCGGGCTCTACGCACCTTCCTCTCTGCTGAGTTAAACCTGGAACAGTCGAAGCACGAGGGTCTGGATGCCATTGAGAATGCAGTAGAAAACCTGGATGCCACCAGTGATAAGCAGCGCCTCATGGAGATGTACAACAACGTCTTCTGCCCCCCTATGAAGTTTGAGTTTCAGCCCCACATGGGGGATATGGTGAGGCCTTCTCCCTATACCCCCATCCTCAAGGGGCTTGAGTGGACTTGTGTCTAAATTCATTACACAGAAGCCACATTATTCTGGGGTGGGAGAGGCCTGGGCCTGGCTTCTTGTCAGGTGGGTGAGGCACATTCCACTAACTGAGCAAACAGCTAGTGAGTGCCTGCTGTCAGACACTCTGGCTTGGCTGCAGACATGAGAGATTAAAGCCTTCAGGGAGCTTACAGTCTGAGGAATAAGGTCACTAAGGTTTGGAGAGAGTTAGAACTATGCATAGAGAAGGGGCATCCAAAGGAGCCCAGCAAGATCAACAAAGATAAAAAATGGCGGGTGTATTCTAAAAACTACCAATAGTTCAGGATGGTGAAAGGAAAGTGAGGGAGTGGGGCGCTCCGAGTGGTGAGGCTAGAAGAAATGAGAGCTGAGGTGGGCCCACATCCTAGAGGCTTTAGTGGGGAAGCGAAGGCTAGGCAGGGAATGCTGTGATCTTTTCCCATTTGGCAGAGTTCGGAAGAATCTTATTCTCCAGAGGTTAGAAGATTGTGATACAGTGTATTGTTTTGCTTGGGGTATTGAACAAAAAAGGATAGGTACCTGCAGGAAGGACAGGAGCTAAGATGCCATCCCAAAGGCCTGATGCTGGTTGCCCAGATGGGGAAGCATGAACATGGGGCTTTGTTTTGGACTCTTTGCCTCCAGTGACTAGACTAAGAAGGGCCTAAATAAAGTGAGAGGTAAGAGAAGCTCCTGGGTTTTCATTGCTCTAAATCTTTTGGTTCTATTTGTGTGGTTGTGTGTACAGGTCAGAGTGAACCTCATTCCTGTGGGTAAGAGCCATCATTTCACCTATTGGTGAAATCAGAAGGAGGTTGTATAGGCTTATGTGATAGAAAAGATCAAGATGGACCTTTGGGTGGTTGGTTTTAGGAGAAGGAATTTTACCAAGATACTGTTTTGCTGTCTCTGTACCACTTCCTGTGTGTTAGTTCCATTCTCAGACAAGCCATTCTCCAATGGAGGCAAGGTGACTGCATTTCTTAGCTTTTCCTGGTAGGACGAAATCTAGTGTAAAGAGTATCTGCCTCTCTCCTCAAAACCCCCACAAAGTTTCATTTTGTCTCATTGGTTTTGATTGGGTGAAGTGCTTATGCCTGCATCCATACAAAGCACATGATCTGAATTGTAGAGTAGGAGGTTCCCCCTGCTGAAGGCAGTCAGACCAAAGCTACCAAAAAGAGAGGAGTAGATGCCAGAAGACCAAAAAACAGCAACATGTGCACTACTCAGGAATGATGCTTCCCTTAAGATTAGTATCCAGAGTCTAGAAATCCCTGCTCCAGAATGATGGCTGTGGCAGTGGAACCAGAGGATTTGCTGTCATCAGTCAGCCTCTATGGAGAGTGAGACTCTGTCCTAGAGACAGAAATGTGGAGATGATTTCCTTCCTTCCCTTCTTGGGGAAAATCAAACCATTTACAGTTCATTTCCATTGCTGTGGCTTAGGAAATGTCAGTGTCTGAACAGATGGAGAAGTGAGATGGCAGCATGTGCAATTAGAGTTGGGGAAGGGGTGTCACCAAGCCTCAGGAAGCCCCATTCCTCACCTGCCCTGGCTTCTGGCCAAACTTGCCTTCCAAGCCCCTTCTCCAGCTGTCACTGAGATTCCTTCCCAGGGATACGTGGAACTTGGGGACCAGCTGAGTGGAGTGATATATTTTCTGGTGTTAGTGATTGAGTTGCCTTCTGAGCCAAACAGCTTGTCTTCATAAAGGGGGAATCCAGATGCTGGGTGCTCAGGCCCCCTCCTCCCCCTGTCAGAGCCTTATTTCCATACTCCAGAGCGCAGCTGGAATGTATTACCTTGCACCCCGGTAGCGGACCACTGCCAAAGCATGCATCATCATCAGCTCTGCTACTTCTTAAAGGAACAGGCTTGGAGGTGGTTTTTCCCTCCATGATTCCTCTCTGCTAGGTCTAGATTACTGTAAAAATCAATAGCTCACTCCTCTGCTGGGGCCCTCCCTTTGTGTGGTATAGCTGATCAGTGGCTGAGCCAGGCAGGGGCCAGGACCAGTCCTGGAGCTTGTAAAGATTCTGCATTCTAGCCTAGCCTTCATATGAGTGAAAAATAAAAAGAGATGAGAGGGTGGGTCATTCTTGGCCTCTACAACCAGTCTATCCCCATCAGTGTGGGTTGTCTGCAGATTGTGGAGGCAACAGGGGGGAGCTGCCTGGAAGTTGTTGAACTAGGGCCAAAGATTGGGTGGCATTCTGACCGGAAGCCTTGAAATTGGCCAGGGTCCCACACTAACTGGTTTTCTGGGGTGCACAGCACATGAATTGATGCCAAGTGCTCTCAGATGTACTAGGAGGAGGTGCTTGGCTCCATTTTTTGTGCCCTCAGAGGCTGTGGGACTCTGGATGCCTGAGCAGTGACATCAGGCAGCCAGAGAGTTTCACTCTTGGCGCTAACCAGTTCTGGCCACTGAGCTTTCTCCATTGCGTCTGCTTATCCAAGAGTTAGAGTGAAGTCAGCTCTCTCCAGATCTGAGAGCTGGCTCAGGCCAGCCTCTCAGCTGAGGGAGGAGGTCAAGTCAGTTGAGAGCTTAAAAACCAAGAAGGAAAAGGTCAAGTCCCAGCCCCCTACATTTGAAGAGAGGTTTTGTCCTTTCAAGCAAAGGAATGGTCCATGGTCATGTGAATGTACCCACTCATTGCTGAGGAGGAAGGAGGCCATTTCTATCCAGATGTCTGTCTGCAGACAAGAGGCTAGGGGACGAACGGTAACAAGGTGACAGGAGCTGCCTCCACATGGGTCCTGCCTCCCACCTCTCTCAGCCTTCTGCTCCTCATCTGTCATCCAGGGGACTATGGATGACCTCATCCCTTAACTATATCCCCATCGGGAGACAGTGGAACAGCCATTCCTTCACACAGGAGAAAGCTAACTGGCAATAATCCTTCAGGGAAGGGCAGACTTCTCTCTTACAGATCTAGGGAAGGCCTGGGGTAAAATGATAGCTCCTTGGAAAATGCCAGCTTCCTCCAGATTCCATGCCCTCTCCGTCCCTCTAGCATAGGCAACGAACTTGTTCCTGGCTTCACACTTTCTCATTGAATCAGAGCTCTCATGCATGGCCTGGATTTATAAACACATGCTGGCTGCCAGCAGTGACAAGTTAGCCTCCTGACCTACTTCTCTTCTGCTTTCACTCTGGTGTAGGAAGGGGGATTAGGGAGGGGCCAGAGAGGTGGCCACTTGGACCTTTGGCAGGAAGTCCTCACTGTGCCAAAGCATTGTGTTTCTGGAGCTGGGGCTGCCTGAGGCACTTTTCTCCAGGCTCCTCAGCCTTCCATGAAGCTGCAAACCCTGAACAGACCTACCCCTGCCAGGCTTCAAACAGATCCTCCTCCGCATTCCTTTCATGTACTATTTGGTCCTGGAAGAGGCTCACACAAGTTGGCTTTGGATTTTGCTTCAACATAGAAACCACAAGCCTTATACCTTGAATATGGGTGGTTTCATTGCCAGTAATGGGAACTCTGGAACTGCCAAAGGAACTGTATTCTTTTTCTGACCTGGTGTTTCTTTCTTTTGTTAGGCTTCCCAGCTCTGTGCCCAGCAGCCTGTCCAGAGCGAGCTGGTACAGAGATGCCAACAACTGCAGTCTCGCTTATCCACTCTAAAGATTGAAAACGAAGAGGTGAGTTTCCTGCTTAGGAGGTTCAAAGCTACACTCTGAGTTTCCCTGTTGAAACTTTTGCTGCTGCCTGTCTGGGAGCAGGTGGTAGGAGCATGCAGAGAATGTCCGGGCGGCCGCAAACATTTCCTAGCCAAATGTAGGCTTGGACTTTCCCCCTCTGCTTACATCCTGCCCTTGAACTTCAGGAAGTTGCTCTTGCATTGCCAAAGGTTGTGCTCTATTTTGAGCTTTTGCAAAGTACTTTTTTTCCCCTCCACACATTTAATCAAAATGGCACTTGGCAGCTGTGTGAACAATATTGTGTCTCTGAAACCACCCCCTCATGCCTAGCTTTTTCCAACATGTTCAAACAAACAGAGGCCTTTGACTTTGACACTTCAAACATCTCCATCCTCTTAGGAAAGGGTGAGTTTCTTCTGGGCTCAGTGTATTTGCTTTCAGAAAACAGTTCAAAAGGGCAAGTGATCCAGCTTTCTGTTCAGCTCAGATGACTTCTTACCTTGTGTCTCAGTAAATCTTACTTTCCCCAGGAAGATCAAGAAGAAGTAGGGATAGGTCATTTAGTTTGCAAATGAGCAAACAAGTTCATCAGTTTGTTGAAGGTCATGAAACAGAACCTGAGGCTTTGCAGTACTAGGCCCATCACACATTTTAATTAGGTGTTTATATGATGGGATTGGTTTAGATTTATTTTATTCTCTTTCCCTTAACACTTGTATTATAATGCTAATATTAAATTGAAAAGTAAACATTAAAAGATCTGGGTCAAGTACACAGCATGAGGGGTTGTAGTAGCTTTTAGATTCTCACTGTAGAGAGTAGCATGCTGTAGCAGAGTCCACGTGATGTTTATCTCTCACTTAGCACTGTCCAGTGGGAAGCAAAGCTGCACACTCTGATGGCATCCTCTGGCCTTCCTCAGCCCGCTTTCAAGCTTCTCCATCACCTGCTGTTTTGCAACCCACACTTCATGCATTCTGTTGGCCCTTGTCATGGCAGGTAAAGAAGACAATGGAGGCCACCCTGCAGACCATCCAGGACATTGTGACTGTCGAGGATTTTGATGTGTCTGACTGCTTCCAGTACAGCAACTCCATGGAGTCTGTCAAGTCCACGGTCTCCGAAACCTTCATGAGCAAGCCCAGCATTGCTAAGAGGAGAGCCAACCAGCAAGAGACAGAGCAGTTTTATTTCACAGTAAGGGAGCGCTATGGCTTTTAAAGAGTGTCAGCATGTCCTGCAGCACATAAGGGAGATTTGGAACTCAGAGTCCTTGTTAAGTGTCTAAAGGACAGATGTTGAATATCTTAGATATGAATGTGGGCATACTCAGAGGCCATCCCTGCACTTAAAGGTGCAAACATTTACAAGTTGTAGATGTCTAACACGGCCCCCACAGAGAAAGATGCTCCCAAGGATACTACTAAGAAGATTTTCTTTTTAAAGAAATTTTTAACAAGCTTGTAGGCTTTCATTATTTCCTTCTCAGGCACAGGGGATCATGAAAGGGGAACTTCTAATTATTGCCAAAACTTAAAGGATGGGTAATATGGAGCATTACCATTTTACATATAATTCCAAAACATCGTATTTTCTTATTCCTGTGTCTCTAGCCTTCTTTTAGGCAGTTGGACTCTTTTTTCTTTTCTTTTTTTCTTTGTTAAGTATGGTTAACAGTCCTTTGGGAGGTTGCTACTGGTCTTTGGTGCTGCTTTTTAATAATTGAGTTATTTTGAGCTTGCCAAGTAGGATCTTGCCTGGACCAAAATTTATTTCCTAATCTTCTGATGACCAAGAAAGGAAAAATTAAGTTTGCAGATGTGACATGAAATATAGCCAGTGAATATGCATACTGATTCTGAATGAAAGGAATTAACTTTTCAGTCAAGAAACAGTCTGCATGCAGTAAATTGAATTTATCCTGCAACTGGAACAGTTTGTTTAATTCTTCTTTGAACACTGCCCCTTCTCTGTTAAGAACGCTAATGATTTGCTAACGTTTTTTAAAGATATCTGTTTTCTTAATTAAGCTTAGACTTCCTCATTTTTTTTAATCTTAGTGAAAACTGCTAAAAGGGAATAATTTATCAGTACTATTCTTCTAAAGCAACTTTTTAAAAATTATGATTCAAAGCCAAATATACTCATTATATAAAATTTAGAAGCAAAAAGAAGGAAATAAAAATTGTCCCTAATTCTACCTCCTAGAGATAATGGTATTAGAATATATTTCTTTCTCATCTTTTTTCTATGTGTGCACAAACACATATGTGAGCACATATCTATAATTTTATTATAAAAAATAGGATACTGCTGTACATATTGTTTTACAATCTAAGTCATATAATTATAATATTCTTTAAGCATATTTATGAGTAAAATATTAAAACCTATACCAAAAAATAATAGAATGACATTTTGGCTCATTCTTTCATTTTTGTACAATATTTAACACACTGCTTGGTTTGTAGTTAGTGTTCAATAAATGCTAAAAATGTATCTTCACCATTATCATTAATTTATTTATTAATCATTATTAAGTTAATCATCGATCATTTTTTGAGGATTTATTATTGGCCAGACACTGTGCTACAAGCTGGGAATGCTGGGAGTATAAGATAAAGAGGGTCATGATGGGGGATGGGTCATATAAAGGGAGAACTTTCATTTTTACTTCATGTGTATCTAAACAGTTATACTAGGTTGATTTTTGTAATTTAAAAAATATAAAAATGCATACATGCACTTGTGCATGAATGGCAGCCAGGATGAGTGGAGTTGGGGAAGCGTCACATACAAAGTGACTTTTGTGCTTGATCTTGAAGAATGAGTGAAGCAGGCAGGGAGTTGGGAGGAGAATGGCATCCCTTGAAGAAAGAGCAGCATGTGGGAAAACATAAACGCACGCAAAAGCCTAGCTCACACGTTAAGAGAACTTTCTGACTATAATGAGGGACGTGCTACTGCCCCAAGCTTCATTATCTAAGGAGCTTGTTGAACACTCTCTAGAGGCTTTTAATAATAGGATTATTTAGCTGGTCTGTCTGGACTGCTTAGATATAACAGTATTTAAATGACCCAATCTCATTACATTGCTAAGATTTCCATTTTTTAGGTTAAGTAAGAAATGTTGGACCTAAAAATCTTATATTTTAAGATAGTCTGTCAGAATTGCTTTTTGGCTTTAAATGAATTCTGTAACATTTGTATTCAAAGTTGACCTTTAGTAAAAGCAGGAATGGCCATATTCAAACTGGTAACCTCTCAAATCCTGCCCATCCTTTCACTTTCTGTCTCAATACATAGATGTCCTCTAAACCATTTCCTGTCTTTTGTGGCCCTAGCGCCACTTAATCAAAATTGTGTGCAAATTTCCTTGGCTAACAGGAACAGTTTTGTCTGGGCTTGCCTAGCAGTGGAATTCTGTGCGAGTTCGTCATTTTTGTGACTGGTGCTTGAAGTGCATCAGATGATTAATTTCATTATAAAGGGGTTTTTTTGGGTGGTGAAATAGACATAAATGGAAAATGGGATACCCACATTAAGCAGAGTAACTGCCTGTTTACCATACAACCCATACAAAGCCAATACAACTGCAGATGTGCTTTCTTTAGTCTATTGCCCCGGCACGCATTGCCTGCGTGTTTCTCTATGCCCTTCAAAAACATCAGAGCATCCTGGAAGATCCTGTCTTTTGGAAGGTTAGGAAGAGGTCTCTTGTCACAGCTCAACTCCTAGGTAGTGCTCCTAGTGACCAAGAGGGCTGTTAGGAAAGCTTTCTGACCATGTGTGGCTGTCATTGGACTGATTTGCCCAGATAAAATCAATTGGGAATTTGGGCATGACCTATAAAGTTGCTTGCAAGAGTCTCAGGAAAATAATTGTGGAGTTAAGAAACTTGAAGCGATTTAAAAAAAAATTAACCCAACCTTCTCATTTGAAAGATTAAAAAAATAAATAAACCAGGCATGGTGGCTCATGCCTGTAATCCCAGCACTTTGGGAGGCCGAGGTGGGTGGGTCTCTTGAGGCCAGGAGTTAGAGGCCAGCCTGGATAACATGGTGAAACCCTATCTCTACTAAAACTACAAAAATTAGCCAGATGTGGTGGTGGGCACCTGTAGTCCCAGCTACTGAGGAGGCTAAGGTGGGAGGATCACTTGAACCTGGGAGGCAGAGGTTGCAGTAAGCCAAGATTGTGTCACTGCACTCCAGCCTGGGTGACAGTGAGACTCTGTCAAAAGAAAGAAAGAGAGAGGGAGAAAGGGAGAGAGAGAGAGAGAAGGGAAGGAAGGAAGGGGAGGGAGGGAAGGAAGGGAGGGTGGGAGGGAGGAAGGGAGGGAGGGAGGGAGGGAAGGAAGGGAAGGAAAGAAAAAAATTTTTAAAAGCCAGAGAGGATGGGTAGCTCACAAAATCTGGACCCACCATGCTGGTTGCACGGTCTCTGGCCACAGGCTTCTTCTCTACACCTTGTGGAAGAAGCAGAGGTGAAGAGAAGGGCTGAAGAACAGCTCAGCAACTTTTGCCTCTTATTTGCCATCAGTGGGGACATGTTTCCTGATCTTGGCTTTGTGTTTATCACTTATCTTCTATAACACATAGTTCAGCAATGTCTACTTTTTACCCATTGTCTTTTTTATTGTGATTGTTAAAAATAGATATTTTTAAAGGATGCAAAGATTTCAAAAGGGTATACAGGAAAACATACTATAATGTTTCTTCCAAATCCCGACTCCTCTTTCCCCTCCCCTCTGCTGGTGATTGAAACAAACCAGTTTCTTCTGTGCCCTTCCAGAGATGCATGGACAACAACTGACATATCTCTAAATACCCTTTAATACAATAAATTACATTAGAAATATAATGAAAAAAAAATGGAAGCCAAAATAGAAGTATTCTACTTATACAATTCTTACCTTTTTTTTTTTTTAACCTAAACATGTCAAGGAATCTACTTATACAATTCTTTACTTTTTTAACGTTATTTATCTTATTTTTATGTTAGTCCAAAAAGATCTGCCTCCTTTTTTAATGGCTGGACAGAATTCCACTGTATGAATGTGCCATCATTTGTTTAACAAATTCCTTGCTCATAGATGGTGATGCTTGCTATTTAGCCAAGGTTTACCAAAGCTTTATAAGGCTGGCATTTCTCCTAAGTATTTCCTTTTATGGGGAGTTGAAGAATTAGGTTCTTATATGGGGGATAGAGCAGTGAAGGGGTTAAGGATTATGGCCAATAAAGTAACAAAGCTGAACAGTCTGAATTCTTGGGGACAGGTTTGAGGAAGGTAATAGGAGAGGAGGCAATGCCTTGGCCACCGGGGTACTGAGCAACCACTAGACTTGGAACTTTTGGTCTGAGATCTTTTTATCTTGATATTCTCTTGCAGGCCCTTGATAAATGTGTGCTAGCAAGCACAAATGAGTGAATGCCCCTGTGTTGTCAATTAAACTGGGGAGACGTGCTCCATTTAAAGTTTATTCTATTATGGATTCTATCTGACAGCTGTTTCCTATTTTAAAAATTGACAGGAGGAGGGGAAACGTCAGCGTGCCTGCATGGTGGGGAAACAGCCACTTTAATGACATCTGTGTATCTCAGAGCATGGGCTGGGTAGGTGTACTCACTCCTCCTGCCTTGCTGCAGTGGATATTTAGGGTCTTGGGTTCATACCGATTAAATCTAAGGCATAAGCAAGGTCCAGTGAGTTTTATACCCCCATGGTAAGAGCGTATTTAAAGGGAAGAAGTTTTAAAAATGAAATTTGAAATGCATTCTAGTACCTCTATTTTTTTTTAAAGGCCCAAAACCTTCTGCTTTCATGCTGTTTTTATTTTAACACAAAGCAAAGAAGTTTAGGAAAGGGATGCTTTAAGGTTCACTGAGGAGGTGACTCAGGTATAAGGAACATCTTTTTGAGAGGCTACTCTATGCCAGGCCTATGCTAATCATAGTGGTGCTTGTTAACCAATTTCGTTCTCAGCAACCTTGTGAAAAAAATATTCTCATTTTTCAGATGGAAAAACTAAGACTTAGGGGGTTAAATGATTTGCTCAAGGTTAGAAGAGTTCGTGAGTGGTAAGACTAGAATATTCCAACTCATGCTTTTTCATTTTAATGTAACTAAAATGACTGTCAAGGAGGGAAGGTGCAGAAAGAAACGTTATTATATTAATACTTTTCAATAAATAAAGTTCACTGCTGACAGTTAATAACCAATTAGGAATTATTAGGAAATGAATTAATGAGATCATAAAAATGGAAAATTGAAGTTTCACAATGACACTAAGCAAAACACCCAATAGACTTTTTGCTTCCATTCCTACTTTTTGAAGAAATTCTCAGTTTTGATTAAGTATGAAAGTCGTTGGGGGTGGGCACTGGTCAGACTGTTTTAGGAACTTGATTTTATTTTGGTGATACCTAGAATAAAATATTACCCTTTCTTTTGCTTCTTTGTTGAGGAAAATGAAGTTTTAGGTATTTGGTGAAGGAAGCTGGGTGTAGGGAATGGAATGAAAAAGAATTACCTCTTGTTGGAACACACCTTAAGTAAAGAAAGTGATCCTTGTTGCCCAAGGAAAGGATTTTGAGATTGGAGATGCAGCCCTTTTCCTGGCCCCCTGGTCTCCAGAAATCATTGAAAACCACCTATTCTTCTCTTGCCTTCTTTAGCAGTCTCACCTCCTTTCTCTGTGTGTCTGTCCAACAGCAACAGAAGCCTTCTAACTCACTTTCAACAATTAAAGACAAGGTCACTTAGCCCCAGCGAATCTCTCATATGGATGAGTGCTGACTTGTGGATGGGATGGGGCTGTGATAAAATAACATGCCTGCAGACTCTGAGATGCCTTTACTTTTCCATACCCAGCTGGATGGAAAACTCCCAACTGTGGTTTCCATGCCAGTATTAGAGATGCAGTTCATAGCTTGACACAGTTATGATCCTTCAGGATTTAATGGAACCTGGAGAGGTAATTCATCATACCTTTTTACCAGGTTATTTATTTTAATGGTTCATCAAGTGACCACCAGAGTTGACTAGTGAATTGTGAACATGAATTAAAAAAATGATTTCCAGAGTCACAAGTATAAACAGGAGTAAGAGGAAGGAATTTGCACCCATATCCTTTTAGAATTGTGGCTGTTTTCTGGGCAATCTGGTCTTGTTTTGAAGGTTAAAGGCTTCTCAGTGAATTTTCCTCATTGGGAAACCTTTAGAGTCTCCTGGGATAACCTTCCAAAGAGAAGCTTTTGAGGCTTGCATTGAAGGCTTTCCACCTCTGGGCCCTCCAGTACTGTTCCAAGCCCACAATTAGGTATCGGTTGGGGATTAAGATACTACCCAGGGAAGAATGACAGCAGGTGAGCTGGCATCTGGAGCAGATGGGAAAGGGAAGGTGACAGCAGAGCCTCTTTTTTTGCAGATGTTCTTGTGCAAAAGCATAAAGGGACAGAGGGAACAGATCATGAATAAGGCAGCAGAAATGATTTGGTATAAGATTTGATTTTGGCTTGTTTTATTTTTAATTTAGAGAGGATGGGCACACTAGGGACTTGATTTGTAACTGCTGAGGAAAGGTCAACCGAGAGGAGAGTGAGACTGGTCATTCATTTATTCATCATGCATTTATTGAGTACCTGCTAGGCATGGTACTAAGCATCAGGGATGCAAAGAATAATGAATGACATGGTCTCTGACCATAGGGAGGAAGCAGTCTGGAGAAAAAGACATATGAGTAATAAACCCTCTGTGACAGGGCTGTATGGGAAGTGCTGTCCTGGAGATTTGCAAGGTACACACAGGACCATCTGGGTGAACATGAGAGGGCTAGGGCCTGTATCCCAGAGAAAGCAGATTTTTCTTTTGTTTTTAAACAAGAGAGAGAGTCAGATCCAAGCTCTTATCTAAAAGTTCACACTGTACAGAAAAGTATAGATTAAAAAGTAACTCACATTTATTCACTTTTCTTTTTTCTTTTTTCTTTTTTTTTTTTTTTTTTTTTTTGATATTGGAGTCTTGCTCTGTTTTTCAGGCCAGAGTGCAGTGGCACGATCTTGGCTTACTGCAAGCTCTGCCTCCCAGGTTCAAGCAATTCTCCTGCCTCAGCCTCTTGAGTAGCTGGGATTACAGGCGCACACCACCATGCCCAGCTAATTTTTGTATTATTTTGGTAGAGATGGGGTTTCACCATGTTGGCCAGGCTGGTCTCAAACTCCTGACCTCAAGTGATCCATCTGCCTTGGCCACCTGAAGTGCTGTGATTTTAGGCCTGAGCCATCGCATCTGGCCCTATTTACCTTTTACTTTTATCACTCTTAATCCTAAGTGGTAATCCATGAAATCAAAGGTTTGATGTATAATTGTATGTTTTGCTTAATATACTTTAAAAGACTGAACTATTGCAATTTAAAATGGTGTATCTACCTAACTACCTCAGTGATCTCACATATCACCAGTAATTCATGAATCACACTTTGGAATACCCATCCATTTGACTTCTGCGTTCAGACATAGGCAGATGGCCCCTGATTTGGAGGATGAACCACTGCAGCAGCAGACAATCAAGGCAAACTAAGACCCCAAGAATGGCTGTGGAGGAGAGTGGAAAAGATACTTTGTTAAGAGTCCAAAGGCCTTGGGTTGGGCCTGACACTACCACTTGCTAGCTTGCAACTATCAGCAATTTATTTGATACCTCTCCTTCCTTGAGTTCATCTTATCTGTAATAAGGAAATAATATCTTCCCTATGTGCCCTACAGAGTTATTTTTATAAGAGTCAAATGAGAGAATATGTGCAAAATATGTGCTTTAAAACCTCCTATGTTACTGCATGCATAGAGTGTTAATACTATGAAGCTTAGTTCTGCTTCTCTCCTTCTGCTTTGTACCATGATGGATGGGACATTTTGTCATAATAGCAAAGAGTACATACTGTATTGTCAAACTGCCTGTATTTGGGTACTGACTTCACTGCTCACTTACTGTTTGACCTTGAGCGACTTAATTAAACTCTCGAAACCTCAGTGCTCTCATGTGTAAAATGGAGATGATGATGATGATGATAACGGTTCCTAGGGTTGTTTTGAAGATTTGATGAATTGTCTGGGGACATATGGTCTCTCACTGGGAAGACAAGGGTTGAGTGAGAACAAATCTGAAAGTGCAGCACAGCAATCATATTTTGACTGTCAGAGCAGATGGGATCACATTTCCAAAACTTCATCTTGCATTTGAACCTGGATGTGTGTATGCAAGTGGGGGATGGCAGCCCCTTCCACTGAGTACTCAGAAATCACAAGCTTTCCGTAAAGACTCCATGCAGAATAGAGAAGGAAGCTATTGAGGATATGGCTCAAACAAAGATGCTCCACATGCCGGGCTTGCAGCTGAGGCAGGTACTGAGCCTGCCATTGGCACTGTTCCTGGTGTGATGGAATGCCCCCCTTCAGGGCCAGAGCAGGGCAGGATGTCAGTGGAGGTGCCAGATAGCAGGTGTGTGTTCTCACACCAAGAAGACCAGGCCTCAATGAGTTCATCCACCCTCCCTGCTCTTCCTCAGTGAAACTGCAGAAGGGCTCTAGGAAACAGTTTCTTTATACTGGCCATCATGGAACTCCCAGAAAAAACATTGAGAAGGATATTAATCCACCATGAAAATCAACAGCTTCCCATATGCTCAGGGCCTTAAAGAAATAAAGAAATGGACCAATGGAAATTGGGTCCGAAACCAAATGACCTCTATGAAGGGGAACTGTCCAGCTGAGCATCTGTGATTTTTTTCTTCTTCAGCAGTCTGATTACTCATTTTCCTCCTCCTCTCTTACAGAAAATGAAAGAGTACCTGGAGGGCAGAAACCTCATCACCAAGTTGCAAGCCAAGCATGACCTTCTGCAAAAAACCCTGGGAGAAAGTGAGTGTGGGAACCCTCTGCCGGAGGCTTGGCAGTGAGGCCAGCTGGAGCTTTCTTGCTGAGCACACACCTCCATCCTCAGCCAAGTGGACCCGATCTTGTTATATGAATGCCTTTCTTTTCCTGGCCTGTTTGATGTGGAAGCACACGCCCCAAATGATTGCTTGAGTAATGGGGAAAGGCCAGTGCTTAATGCAGCACTAGTATGTATCATCTATTTGTTTAAATGGAGCGTGCCTGCTCTCCACCTAGTCTCCCCGCTTTCGCCTCCTCTGCCACAAGTAGGGTAGAGAGGCTGAGGGGTTATTTATTCTCCAGACAGTTTGTTAAAACTCCTACAAACTCCTAGCTCATCTGTGGCAGCATTGAGACTGCAGCAAGAAGGTACGGAGCTGTGAGATGAGATACACAGCTGCTCTGAGAGGAGAGAATTCTCAAATGCAGGAGGGATGGACAGACTGCTGCTTTCTATAGCTTCCAGAAAGAACATCAGTTTCCTTCTGCTTTGAAAGCTTCTAACGCTGTTTAAGTGGCAGCCCTCTCTCCTGTGGCTATGCCGAGGCCATGGTGCTGAATGGACTGTCTTGTCGCATAGAATGATTTTAACCAGACCCTGGAAAGTAGTGAGGCAGAGAACTGGACTGGCACTCTGGACTTTCTCTCCTCAGCTGTCAAACAGAAGGTGGAGGTTGAAAGAGAAGCTTCCCCAGGGTTTTTTGGCACCCTGCCCAGATTTCCTGCCTAGCTCTCAGCATCCTATGATTAATGGGATTCCCAGGTTGGGGATACCTCTGAATGTTCCACCCCTCCTCCCTGCCCCACTAATCTCCTCACTTACAGAGAGGAAGGGAGAAGCTGCAGGGAATATGGGCTAACATCAGCTACAGGCAAGCCTATACTTACACAGAGATCCAACATTTTAAAATAAATTCTTGAGCACTCTCTAGACAAACTGCAAAGTTTAGGAAAATGTGCAATATTCCTTGGCTCTTTGGCCCCAGGAATTGGAACCTCACTTCTTATTAACCAGAGCCACCTACCCACCTTTTTTGCCCTGTCTTTTTCATGCCTTGGATGATTTCCCAGATGATTAATTTTTCTCTAATCTTTTATCTAATGATTTTTTTTTTTCCCGAGTAGGAGTTTTGCTCTGTCGCCCAGACTGAAGTGTAGTGGTGCTATCTTGGCTCACTGCCAACTCCACCTCCTGGGTTGAAGCGATTCTCCCAACTCAGCCTGCTGAGTAGCTGGGATTACAGGTGTGTGTCACCATGCCCAGTTAATTTTTGTGTTTTTGGTAGAGACAGGGTTTTGCCATGTTGCCAGGCTGGTCTCGAACTCCTGACCTCAGGTGATCCACCCACCTTAGCCTCCCAAAGTGTTGGGATGACATGCATGAGCCACCACGCCTGGCCAATCTTAAGACTTTTTTTTTCCTTTTTTTTTTTTTTTGAGATGGAGTGTCACTCTGTCACCCAGGCTGGAGTGCAGTGACGTAATCTCAGCTCACTGCAACCTCTGCCTCCCAGGCTCAAGTCATTCTCCTGCATCAGCCTCCTGAGTAGCTGGGACTACAGGCACGCACCACCACACCCGGCTAATTTTGTATTTTTAGTGGAGATGGGTTTTCACCATGTTGGCCATGCTGGTCTCAAACTCCTGACCTTGGATGATCCGCCTGCCTTGGCCTCCCAAAGTGCTGGGATTAGGGGCGTGAGCCACCGCACCCGGCCAGATCTTATGACTTTCAAGGTATTTTCTTTTATGTGATGAAAGCCTGTTAAATAGTTTGTATTCTCTCTTCCTCACCGCCAAAAAGACTCAAACTAAACAAGTTTGGGCACTGAGAGCCAAACTTTGTTTATAGAAAATCTTTACTCTTGGGTTATCAGATTGCTCCATGGAGAATCAAGACAATCTAAGCATAGTCCATAAGACAGAGAGCAGGGTGTTGGGTCATACAAATGTGTGCATGTACGCTCACACTTGTGTGTGTGAGTGAATGGGTTTACTCACACATTTATGCGCCAAGTGTGCTACTATGGAGGGACTAAGGTTGACCATTCATTAGTGCTGCAAATTGCCATAATCTAAAGATGAAAAGTTCTAGCAATAAAGAAAAAAAAACGATAAATCTTCCTGTGTGCAAGTCATCATGTCCCTGCCTTCCGAATGTATTTGTCACCATAATGCAAGAGCCCCGTGTTCTTGCCATAGAGGGATAATTGATGTGTATGAATATTCCAGAATGGAAATGAAACAGATGTTGAAAATAATGGCTCAGAATAATATTTTTGCACATAAGAGCTGAGACTTTGGTAATGAGAGACGGGTGGGGGATGGCATTACTCAAGATTAGCTGAACTGTAAGCAACAATTAGGAACCTTTAAAGGCAAGGAAAGGCCCTGCACTCCCTCCCCTAACCCTTGGAGTTGCCTTTGTAAGAGCTTGGATGAGGAGGAGTGTGGGAGCTGATTTCTACTTCTCCAGCTCAGCACCTGCTAGGGTTTGCCCCTGGTTTAAATAATGCAGGTCTAAAACAGATCAAGCTTCATTAACTGTGGACCCAAAGAAAGCAGTATATATTTCATTAATTCCCATGTAGATGTGTATGTATATTTTTTTAAAACATGGGAATACTTCTTATGAACTTGAAGATTTTCAGTTTCATTTTTTAAAAGCTAGCAATGACCCATTAAACTCTTAAGGTCTACTATTATATTGAGAACCGTGATTTGATAGCAGTATCAACATCTCTCCCATCTCCCTTGCCACCTCAGCCAAACCTAACAGGAGAATGTCCTATGAATCTAAAACTAGAACATCCATGTCTTCTCTGTTCTGTCCCACAAACTACTCCTCTTACTTGTTCTCCCATGCCCCAGCTGTGTATGTGTGTGTGCATGCGTGCACGTGAGCATTCATACACTAGGAGCAAACAAACTTGACCTTCCACCCCACCACACACACATCCAACAAAAGAGAAGCTAAATTTCATCTCTGGGAGAGCTTCTAATAATTTATTCTATTGAGTATGATCTGTGTTGCTGTTGTTCCCCTACATCCATTCCTATGTTCCCCAACATCCATTCCTATGTTCCCATTGGGAAGCAGACCCTAACATTTATTTAGGGGGACCAACAACCCTGGACTGGGAATCAGCATCAGAAACAGTTCTTGCCCAGAAAAAGGATCTTGGTGCTTTCTCTTCTTTCTGTCTCTCCTCTCTTTTGCCACACACTGTTATACTATGGCTGTCTAGGGGAGATAGGCGTGGTAGTTACTAGGAGTGGGTCTCCCTCCTTCACTCCTTCTCCTTTAACACAATGCTTTTTGCCTTTGTCTTTCCAACAGGTCAGAGGACAGATTGCAGTCTAGCGAGGTGAGTGTGGCCTGGGACAGGCCTGGGAAGGGATGGAGACCTAGGAAGGGGTAGAGCAATCTTAGTCTGGGAAAGAGCCAAGGAATGAGTTATAAGGGCATCGAATGACTTTGCAAAGCAATGGCCTGGGGTAGAGGTTGTTTCCTTCCCTTTGCCTTGCTGACCCCATCTGATCTCAGATAGAAATGAGGTTTTTGGCCAGGTGTAGTGGCTCACGCCTGTAATCCCAGCACTTTGGGAGGCTGAGACAGGTGGATCATGAGGTCAGGAGATCGAGACCATCCTGGCTAACACAGTGAAACCCCATCTCTACTAAAAATACAAAAATTAGCCAGGTGTGGTGGCACATGCCTATAGTCCCAGCTGCTCGGTAGGCTGAGGCAGGAGAATCGCTTGATCCTAGGAAGTGGAGGTTGCAGTGAGCCGAGATCACGCCACTGCACTACACTCCAGCCTAGGCGACAGAGCGAGACTCTGTCTCAAAAAAAAAAAAAAAAAAAAAAAAGAAAGAAAGAAATGGGGTTTTCTGGGACTTCGAGAAGGAGCTAAGCAGAACTGAGTGAAAGGAATTATCATTTGCTGAAATAGTCCCAGAGACCCCCAAAAGCCACTGAATTGCAAAAAACATAAACATTCAACTATAGAGGATCCTGGTAACCTAACCTTAGCTGCTAAACTTCAACCTATGGGCTTTGGGGAGTCTCTGACCCAGAGAAAGAAGATCAGGAGATGGCATTTGATTATTTTTATGCCCAGAAAAGAAGGCAGCCTCTAATTAGTAGTGACTGTTGCTGGATAATGAAATATTACCTTGCATTGGCTTGCCAAAGAGCATTGGTAGAAATATTTGCTTGATGTACAAGTATGCACCCCTCCCAATCTTTCCCCACCTTCCCCTTCCTCCTCCACCCCAGCCAAATATTTTCCCTCTCACTCATGGTGCTGCTATGAGAAAATTTGTATTCATTCAGCCAACAGTTCTCAGATGCCTAAAAATGTGCCGATTTAACTAGAGAAAGGGCTTTAATGGGTTAGACTCCTTAGAGACCCTGGGTTAGCCCATTATATCAACCACTTATATCTGCCAACACACACAATAATCATGAGGCCATTTACAATTATAGGCTCTTATTTAGAGATAGCTTCATTTGCCTTTCATCGTTTTGTCATTGTGAATTACAATAAAGATGCCATTAATATACCAGTCTTGATGACGGGAGGGAACCAGGATAATGGGATTCTCTGGAACACATCTTTTTGGTGTTACTTAGTGTAAGTTCACCTGAGGTCCTGACTCTGCGGAAGGCTGTGGGACTGAAAAGAGCTGAGTTGAATTTCCTGATGCTGAGTTATTTTGCTATAAGGCCTTGGGTGACACCTTTCCCCTCTCTGAACTCTGGTTTCCTCTTCTATAAGACCAGAGCACTTCACTACATTCAAGGAGCTCTAGGATTCCAAAGGGATTCCCCAGGAGTGGCCTGGTGGCAGGGGCAGAGCGGTGACCAGCAGCCAGGTTCTGGTCCCATCCCTCTGGTCACATGGAGCAACACAGCCCTGGCTTCCTTGGTTTGGGTGTTGTGCCTCTGAGTCAGATTCTCTTTGAGAAAAGGCTTCTGAGGCTAAACGCAGCTTGGAAAAACATTGACCTGCAGGATCCCCAAGGTTCTTTCCAAACTGGATGTTCTGCACTCTAAATCCAGAAAAATTGCCCTGTGTAAAGATAGCGATCTTTAAGGATTTCCTAGAGAAACAAAACAAAAGGAAAACTGTAGCATCCTTTGGTGTTTACCAGTGTCTCCTTGCAGACAAAAAAATACTGTTACTGTCTCACCCAAATATATTTTACTACAAACTGAACCAGTTCTCTCCTATTCTAATTCTGAGTAGTGGTAGACATTAAACACAGGGACGTCTGTACTTTTGTGGGAGGAAAAAAAAGAAGCTTTATTGTGGAAGTAATGTATTGAGTCTCTTCTTAGCCATTTCTGGGACTGAACTGAATAATGTCACATGTTTCATTAGCCACCACACGGATTGTTTTTAATTATTGAAAACTTTACTTGTGGGTTTAAAAGTGGTTGTTTATCTCATTTGTCCCAATTTTCTCTTTCTTCCTTGTTGCTGGATTGGTCCACTCTGATCTGGCGGGATTGGTCACAGGCGCAGCTCAACTGTGAGGAAACAGGTAAGATCCCAACCAGGACCAGGCTGGTCTGGCCTGAAAATATAGTCCATCCCACAGGCATTTATTGAGCACCACTGTGTGCAGGACAGACACTTCTGACTTCATGCCTGCATTTGGAATGTATCATTTAGTCATAGTATATTTAATATTGTGGCAACATCATTGATTTAACTAGTTGAAGTGGCCATAGTCTTGTTCCTCTCCTTTCTGGTCATTTATCCTCTTGCATACTCAGGGTTTGGTTTGATTGGTGCAGATTGTTCCAGAACTGCCCATGGCATCCTTTTCTGAGACCACAAAAGAGGCTTGACACTTCCTATATATGTGCTAACATATCAGTAACTCACAGCACCTAATTACCTAGACCAGACAATCTCGCTTTAAGTTGGCAGATTTTGTTTGATTGTTTCTAGTGGTATAGTCATTCTAGATGGATTCCTAAGACATGCTAACAATGCAAAGATTAAGTCTGGTCTAGGAATGATAGGCAAGAGCCGTTCAACTCCGCAGTTTGGTACATGATCTTCAGTGTTGTATTAAAATCTGCCACTGGGCAGCCAGCTCTCATTACCCATATTAGGAAGGATCATAGAGAGCGGTGGCATGGATAATCCGCATCAATGGATAATCTAAACAGCACTTGTCCTTGTTAAAAAAAAATTAATTGATGTATTTTTTGCAGTAGCAAACTTGACTTCCTAATTATACTTTATGGCAAACACTGAAATGATTTTATGTCCCCTAAGCTCATACCAGCTATGCAGTAGACAGCAAGGAGGGCAGGTGGAGAGAGCTCAGAAATATCTTTGTGTCTGCTCAGGGGAAAGCTAAGACAGGCTTTAAAAAATCATTTTGGGTCATTCTTAGTGGCTCTAGCCACAGGGAGATAATCGAATAAAGGGGACACATGGTTTCTGTGTTGTCGGCAGCCCCAGCGTTTCTTCAGCTCATCTGACTGCTCTGATGGGGTGGACCAACTTGGATAATACAGGCCTCACTTGTCTTAGCTTTGCTGTCACTATTTTCCCCTTCTCTACTTTGGATCTTATCTTAATGCAAATGCCATCAGATGCAATTATACATTTTTTAAATTATAAAAATTTAATTGCAACTCTCCTTCCTCTTGTTCCTCTCTTTCTTTCTTTTTCCTCTTTATCCCATAATTTCATTTAAAACTAGAGAGGAATGGAGTGACTTCTAGGGATAATTTATTGCATTTAAAATTAATAGGTGCATATCTTGTAGAGGGAGCAAGCCATTTTCCCTTTAACACTAAGAAAAGAAATGAAATATGCCAGGTTCTTTTCAGTTCCTAGGCTGAAACTAGGCATCTTGCTTATAGATGGAGCATGTGTGCAAGGGCTTTTCAGCCTCCACTGTGGCTGCAGGAGTGCCAGAGACCACAGTTTGGCAGGTGATATGTGTCCTTGGTTGGGCTCACCATTGGAAGAGAACAGCACCCATCTGGTTTGCATCCTGCTGCCCCTAAGCAGTTTTAGGCAGAGTGTGTTTGCCTGGTGCTAGATTTGCATAGCAGTTACAGGATACGCCAAAACCCCCAATCAAATACAGACTTTGTTTTCATTCTCTTGCCCCAGTTTCTCTCTAGCAGTTCGAATCTACTAGAGGATCAGCAAAAAGTTTTCCTAAAATGGTCAGGAAGGTAAAATAGTAAGTTACTTAGATGATGAGTCATCTTGTATAAGTAACCAGCAAGTAATTGTGTGTTTGTTTGTTTATGGCAAATCAGGCAAACAAGAGGAAGAAGCTAGTAACTTTTGTTTTTGAGGGTCCCTAGTGGTTTCCAGTCATTTTTGACCCTGTCAAAGAATAGGTTTAAACCGTTCCAGACCGTTTTTAAAAAGCAGACACTTCCACTGCTGCTTCCAGACCTTCCCTGCTCCCTGTAAGCTCAGCATTATTTTTCTCCTGGCCGTGACTTCATATCTTCTTTGTTGGCCTTTCTTTCTCCATTTCTCTAAATTTAGGCATTTCTCCAGGGTTCTGTCCTCTCACGATGTCTCTCTGTATTCTTTCCCTTGTCACTCTTGTTCCCTTAGATGAATCTTTCTCTTCTTCCCTAAGCATTCTTTTCTATAATGCTGTCCTTTTGAGTCTTTAGGTATAACTCCTCAGTGATCAACTAGACATGTATGCTTGAAAGTTGTGAAAGCACCTTCTACCTTCAGCATCAGTCTCACCTTCCGCCATCACATTTTGATTTCCCCTCATGTCTCGATTAAAGTTCAGGGGAACTCCATTCATCACAGTCTCCGAGGCTCCAAATCTCATTTTTGATGCTTTCTTTTCTCGTTGCTCACATATAATTTATTGTCAGGATTTGTATGTTCTCCATTGGTGAAAATGAAAATTGACAAATGTACAAATCAGTACCTAACAAAAACTCTAACCTTCTTATGTCAGATAATGCATATTCAGAGATTTTTCTGGCCACCTTTCTGATTTTTTTTTTCTTTTTTTTGAGACAGTGTCTGGCTCTGTCACCCAGGTTGGAGTGCAGTAGCACAGTCTTGGCTCACTGCAGCCTCCACCTCCTGGGCTCAAGCAATCCACCCACCACAGCCTCCTGAATAGCTGGGACTACAGGTGTACACCACCATGCCTGGCTAATTTTTTTTTTTTTTTTTTAAGAGAGACCAAGTTTCACCATGTTGCCCAGGCTGGTCTCAAATTCCTGAGCTCAAATGATCCACCGCCCCCAGCCTCCCAAAGTGCCAGGATTACAGGCACAAGCCACCTCGCCGGCCCTTTTTGATTGTTTTCTCCTGCAAATCACTGGACCACTGCTTTACTCTGTTTTCTAGCTTAGGCCCTACCTTTCTCCCTCCACTTTTGGCTTAAAGTTCCCTTAATCAGATTGGATGAGAATTTGGCCTGATTCCTTAAAAGGCCCCTTCTAAACCTAAGATTTCATGACCAAAAAAAAAAAAAAAAGTGTGTAAAGGAATTAAACTGACAAGGATTTAAGAGAAGGTAGAAAGGAAGAGACATAGTGCATAAAAATGTAGAAACTGCTCAGTCTGGGCCCACGCCTATAATCCCAGCACTTTGGGAGGCTGAGGTGGGCGGATCACCTGCGGTCAGGAGTTCAAGACCAGCCTGGTCAACATGGTAAAACCCCGTTTCTACTAAAAACACAAAAATTAGCCAGCCGTGGTGGTGGGCACCTATAATCCCAGCTCCTCAGGAGGCCGAGGCAAGGGAATCACTTGAACCTGGGAGGTGGAGGTTGCAGTGAGCAGATATCATGCCATTGTACTGCAGCCTGGGCTACAAGAGTGAGACTCCATCTCTAAATAAATAAACAAACAAACCAAACTCCATCAGCTCTATGCAAGGGCAATGGTGAAGTGCAGGTTTTCGTGGCACCACAGGAGCTCACAGTCACATTCCAGGGAAATGAATTTACTCATTGCTCAGAAACATTACAAGGGGAGAGAAGGATGGCAGGAGCATTCAAAGCCTTTGTTTGTGACTTTGTCCATTTTGTGCTCCTACTGGACTCTTAGACTCCACTGGAGCAATGGGGACTACAAAAATGCTTGTGCAATAGGACAGGTCATCTCTAGCCTACCCTTGTCTGCCACAGATTATCCACTGAGGGCTGCATGTGAGTGCTGCTGGTAACCACGGACATGCAGGTTAATATTTTTGATAACCTGTTTCCTGCCAACCCTTCATACTTACCTTTAACTACCACTGATATCCTATTTCCTGCACATGCAGGCCAAATTTGGTACTCACAAAATTTGTTGAAGCCAGTAGCCTGTAAGCTTTCCAACTTTCCTCTCTCTAGGTCATAATATATAAATCTAGGGTCAACAAAACTATGCAGACACTCATATCACTATCTTCATTATTACTGCTGCTACTGTTTTTAATAATTTTTATTAATGCACAATAATTATACATATTTATGGGATACATACACTATTTTGATGCATGCAATTTGTAATAATGAAATCAAGGTAATTAGGGTATCTATCACCTCACATATTTATCATTTGTGTCTGTGTGTGTGTGTGTGTGTGTGTGTACTGGGAACATTCCAAATCTTCTCTTCTAGCTATTTTGAAATATCCAATAAATTATTGTTAACTGTTTTCATCTTACTGTGCTATCAAACATTAGAACTTGACTCATCTATCCAGCTGTACTTTTATACATATTAATCAACCTCACTTTTTATTTTTTTATTTTTTTATTTTTGAAAGAAAGAAAAAGAGAGGAAAGAAAGTGAGAGTGAAAGAAAGAAAAAAAAGAATGTAAGAGAGAAAGAAAGAGGAAGAGAAAGAGGGAGAGAGAATGGGATTCTTGTTCTATTGCCCA
>CAUYLG010052718.1:0-11163 GCA_963573385.1 Cacajao melanocephalus | reverse complement strand
ACCTGGCTAATTTTTGTATTTTTAGTAGAGACAGGGTTTCGCCATGTTGGCCAGGCTGATCTTGAACTCCTGACCTCAAGTGATCCGTCCGCCTTGGCCTCCCAAAGTGTTGAGATTACAGGCGTGAGCCGTTGCACCTGGCCCATAAGTTATTCCTCAAATCAGCAGATCCCGGTGCTCATTATTTCTAAAGTTTCATTAGGTTAATGTCATCATGAAGTTGGGCAGGACCCTATGTATTTAGTTTAGGTGTCTTTCAGAATCAGTCCAGTTTCTCAGGACTTTGCCTTCTTAAGACATCATTCTAGGCACTGGGGATGCAGTAGGGAACTAAACAAAACTCTTGTTCTTAAGGGTCCTTTTATGAGATGGCCTGATACCACAGAAGGTCAAGGAGGAAAGGTTTTAGGCAGCAGAAAGTGACCTGAAGTGAGAAGATATCACAAAATTCGCCCCAGATGGGATCCTTGTGTTCTGCAGCTGAAATAGGAACGTTTGAGTGGAGATATTTCGGCAGCAGCTGGAAGGCTCACTTCCCCCCTTGAGAACCTCTGAGGTTCCTGAGCTGTTTGTGCATTTTAAGGTCACAAGTGTTCACTCTTTGTCATCCTTGGTGCTTAAGGTAACCGAGAAGGATTCCTGTGGAAGCGAGGAAGGAACAACTCACAGTTTCTGAGAAGGAGGTTTGTACTTCTGGCAAGAGAAGGACTCCTGAGGTACTACACAAAGGAAGAGGTAAGATGCCAGGCCAACAAGACTGGGTCCCTTCGTGGGAACTCTCTCCCCACTAATGTCTACATTCAGTCAGCAGTGCCTTGTCTTGTGGATAATCTCAGCCCCTGAGAGGCAGGCACATTTGTTTACTTTTCCTTGGTTGAACAGTCAACCCAGTGCACTAAAAATCATACTTTCTGTCCACCTAGAATCAGTAGACAGGCCCATGTTTAAGCCTTTGATGACCACTTGGTTTTACTTCATTTATTCATTCACTTAAGAAACATTTATTAAGGCCGGGCATGGTAGCTCATGCGTGTAATCCCAACACTCTGGGAGGCCAAGGTGGGTGGATCATGAGGTCAGGAGTTTGAGACCAGCCTAGCCAACATGGTGAAACCCTGTCTCTACTAAAAATACAATTAGCTGGGCGTGGTGGCAGGTGCCTGTAATCCCAGCTACTCAGAAGACTAAGGCAAGAGAATCACTTGAACCTGGGAGGCGGAGGTTGCAGTGAGCCGAGACCGTGCCAGTGCTCTCCAGCCTGGGCAACAGAGCAAGACTCCATCTCAAAAAAAAAAAAAAAAAGAAACATTTATTGAGTACCTACTGTATGCTAGACATTATTCTAGGCACTGGGGATACAGCAGGGAACTAAACAAAACTCTTGTTCTCAGGGAGCTTTCAGTTTAGTGAAAGGAAATAGCTCCGTAATCAGAATATCAATATATAATATACCAGCAGGCAATAGTTTCATAAAGTGAAATAGAAGAGGCTGTGCATGGTGGCTCACACCTGTAATTCCAGCATTTTAGTAAGAGGCCGAGGCTTGAGTTCAGGAGTTTGAGATCAGCCTGGGCAACATGGTAAAACCCCATCTCTACAAAAAATACAAAAATTAGCTGGGCCAAACACATACACCTTTGTATGGTGGCACATGCCTGTAGTCGCAGCTACTAGGGCGTCTGAGGTGGGAGAATCACTTGAGCACGGGAGGTCAAGGCTGCATTGAGCTGAGATTGTGCCACTGTACTCTAGCTTGGGTGACAGAGTGAGACCCCGTTTCCAAAAAAAAAAAAAAAGAAAGAAAGAAAAGAAAAGAAAAAAAGAAAGTAAAATAGCAGAGAGTGAGAAGATAGAGAACAATGAGCGTGTGTCAGGGAATGCTGCCGCAGAATGATCAGGGAAGGCCTCTCTGGTGACATTTGAGCAGATAACTGAATAAATGTGAGCACTGAGTTACATAGATATGTGGGGGAAGAGTAGAAGAGGAGGGAGGAAAAGTATGTGCAGAAGCCCTGAGCACAGGTATGGCCAAACACTTACACCTTTGTACTGATTCAAGAAAGATAATCCCTCTAAGAGGGTGCAGCCCCAAAGCCCCAGTCTCAAAAATCAGGAGCCTGGTTTGCAGTTGTCAGTCAGGAGCTTTTAATGCAGTGTACAAACTACTTAACCATAAGCTGCAATCCTGCCCCTGAGCTAGACGTGTGTTTGGTGGGTACAGGGCATCAAGGAGGGCAGAGTGACTAGTACAGAGTGAGCAAGGAACAGAGTGGAGGGAGATGAAGTCACATGGTGGAGGGCCTCATAGGTCACAGCAGGACTTGGGATTTCTTTTGCTAACAGTTTATTGAGATATAATTCACACACCATATAATTCACCCATTTAAAGTATACAGTTAACTGGCTTTTAGTATATTCACAGAATAGTAAAACTATCACCACAATTCATTTAAAAACTTTCTCATCACCCCAAAAAGAAACCCCTTATCCCTTAGCTGTAATTCCCCACTGCACCACTAGCCCTAGGCAACCACCAGCCTACTTTCTATATCTATGGATTTGCCTATTCTGGTTATTTTTATTTTATTTTATTTTTTAGAGACAGGGTCTTCCTCTGTTGCCCAGGCTGGAGTGCAGTGGCGCAATCATAGCTCACTGCAACCTTAAATTACTGGCCTCAGCGCTCCTCCTGCTCCAGAATCCCAAAGCGTTGGGATTGTAGATGCATACCACTCCACTCAGCTAATTTTTATTTATTTATTTTTGTAGAGATAGGGTTTTGCTTTGTTCTCAAACTCCTGGCTTCAAGCAATCCTCCACCTCAGCCTCCCAAAGTACTGGGATTACAGATGTGAGCCACTGCACCAGGCCCGTATCTGTCTTTTTTATTATAGCCATCTTCATGGATATGAAGTCATATCTCATTGTGGTTTTGATTGGTGTTTCCCACATGGCAAATGATGTTGAGCAGCTTTTTAATGTGCTTATTGGCCATTTGTATATCTTATTTGTAGAAATGTCTATTCAGGGCCGGGCGAAGTGGCTCATGCCTGTAATCCCAGCACTTTGGGAGGCCGAGGCGGGCGGATCACGAGGTCAAGAGATTGAGACCATTCTGGCCAACATGGTGAAACCCCGTCTCTACTAAAAATTTAAAAATTAGCTGGGTGTAGTGGCACGTGCCTGTAATTCCAGCTACTCGGGAGGCTGAGGCAGAATTGCTTGAACCAGGGAGTTGGAAATTGCAGTGAGCCGAGATTGCACCACTGCACTCCAGCATGGCAACAGAGCCAGACTCTGTCTCAAAAAAAAAAAAAAAATGTCTATTCAGATCCTTTCCCCATATTTTAATTAGGTTGTTTGCCATTTTATTATTAAGTTGTAATAGTTCCTTCTTTTTGAGACGGAGTTTTGCTATTGTTGCCCAAGCTGGAGTGCAATGGTGTGATCTTGGCTCACTGCAACCTCCTCCTCCCGGGTTCAAGTGATTCTCCTGCCTCAGCCTCCTGAGTAGCTGGGATTACAGGCACCCACCACCGCGCCTGGCTAATTTTTTGTATTTTTTTAGTAGATATGGGGTTTCACCATGTTGGCCAGGCTGGTCTCGAACTCCTGACCTCAAGTGATCTGTCCACCTTGGCCTCTCAAAGTGCTGGGATTATAGGCATGAGCCACCGCACTCAGCCTAGTTGTAATAGTTCTTTATATCTTCTAGAAACAATTCACTTATACATGTATAATTTGCAAAAATTGGGAGTTTAAGATTTTACTGAGATGGGAAGCAATTGGAGGATTTTGAGCAGAGAAGTGATATTATTTGACTTAAGCTATTTATTTATTGAGATGGAGTTTCATTCTGTTGCTCAGGCTAGAGTGCAATGGTGCAATCTTGGCTCACTGTAACCTTCCTCCAAGTAGGGAGGAAGAAGGCCAGAGTGGAGGCAGAGAAATTAGTCAGGAAGCTGTTGCAATAACCCAGGAAGGAAGAATGGTGGATTGGACCACCGACCAGGATGGTTAGAAGTGGTCAGATTCTGGATATATTTTGGAAGTAGAGCCAACAGAATTTACTGAAGGGTTGGATGTGGGGTGTGAGAGTAAGGGGAATCAAGGATGATTCCCAGATTTTTGCTCTACGAAACTAAGGTGGCAAAAACTTAGACCCCTAAGGGGATGCTCAAAAGTCCTTCATATTTTGACATGCCTATTAGTCATCCAGTAGAGACATGGGGAAAGAAGTTGGATGTATGTTTCCTGAATTCTAAATCCGAGTGACAGAAGGTTGATGTATGAGTTTGGAGGCTTGGAGAGAGTTTGGAACTGGAGTCATCAGCATGTAGACTGGTTTAGTAATGGGGCTGGCTAGGATCACTTACGCAGGACAAAGGTGTTCAAGGACTGAGTATTTTGGTTATTTGTTGCTGAGTAACAAACCATCCTAAAACATAATGGCTTAAAATATCACTTTACTATTTCTTACAATCCTGTGGGTCAGGAATTTGAGCAGGCCTCTGCTGTTCCAGTGTAATCCCTGTGACATCAGCTGGGCTACTCTGCTGCCCTTAGCTGGCTAGAGACCCAAAGCAGCTTTCACTCACATGTCTGGTGCCTTGGTGTACTCTATATGGCGTCTCTCTCTTCCTCATTCAGGAGTCTAGCTCAAGCTTTCTTGTGGCGTGGCGGCTGCTTCCCTAAGCAAAAGCAAATGCTACCAGATCTCTGGAAGGTTAACCAGGAACTGCATTCTGTTGGTCAAAACAAGTCATGCAACAAGCCCTGATTAAAGGGGAGAGGAAATAGATTCTACTTCTTCATGGATAGAGTGTCATGTATATAGTGGGAGGGAAACACTTCATGAGCACCATCTTTGGAGACCATCTACCCATTGAGCCCTGGGGCATTCCAGTATTTAAAGGACAGAAAGACGAGAAGTTTTCAATAGAGAGAATTTGAAATTGTGGCCAACAAAGTAAGAGAAGGACAAGCTCTGAGGACTTTAGCCTTCACCTTACTCTACTTCCTATATGTAGAAATTATTATATATTTCTCCTGTTGCTTTTCTGGCAGACCAGAGCAATGCTAAAAGAAGGTGTGTCTATGGGAAGGAGAAGGGAGGTTGAAGAGAAGTGGGCTAAACTTTACAAACATATTGTAAGACGGAAGGAATCAATTCAATATTTGATACCAGAGCGGGGTAACTATACTTAACAAAAATACTCAGGTGACCAACACACTAAATACCCTGACTTGATCACTATACATTATATACATTTAGCAAAATTTCACATGTGCCCCATAAATTTGTACAAATAATAAAAAAGGTCTGTCCAGTGTGGCCACAGTCTGGGACCAAGTGAAAAATGTTAAGGGTTGAAGAATCTTTACCCTGCAATTTAGAGGAAGAATTTCTTCTCAGTCTTCAATGTAAAGAACTGAAAAATATGACTTTTTCAACGTTTTTGCTGAAATGGTACAAAAGGCAGGAAGAGAAAGTGCTACTGTAGCTAGGAAAGGTCACCAAACCCCAGCAGCTGCTGTGAGTTGGCCTCTCAGACAGGGCCTCATCATTTTGGAAAAAGTTGATCTGTTTTTCAGTCCTATGCCAGTTCAGTCTAGAATAGTCCAGAAATAGAATAGGCTCCCTGTGTTCTTTTTTGTTTATTTCCCAAAGTGGATACTTTGAAATTATAAAGGTAGCTCATTTTTAGCTAAAACTTTTGGGTAATACAAAAAAGGAAATGAAGTATAAAGAAAGTGGAACTCAAAAAAAAAAAAAAGGCCAGGCGTGGTGGCTCATGCCTGTAATCCCAGTACTTTGGGAGGCCTAGGTGGGTGGATCACCTGAGGTCAGCAGTTCAAGAGTAGCCTGGCCAACATGGCGAAACCTCAACTCTACCAAAAAAAAAAAAAAGGCTGGGTGAGGTGGCTCATGCTTGTAATTCCAGCACTTTGGGAGGCCAAGTCAGGCAGATCAAGAAGTCAGGAAATTGAGACCATCCTGGCCAACATGGTGAAACCCCGTCTCTACTGAAATACAAAAAATTAACTGGGTGTGGTCCTAGCTACTTGGAAGACTGAGATAGGGGACATTGCTTGAACCCAGGAGGTGGAGGTTGCAGTGAGCCGAGATTACGCCACTGCACTCCATGCTGGTGACAGAGTGAGACTCTACTCAAAAAATTAAAAAATAGAAATAAAAAAGTTCTTAGACAAATGAGTTAAAAGATAAAAATTAAAAATATAAACTTTATTTCTCAACATAAGCTCCATCAAGGTCAAGACATTTATAAAAGATGACACCAGCCGTTTAGTCTATCCCCAAGCAATTGAGGGTCCTGGGACTTTAACCATGCCAATGCAGTCTTTTTTACATTTTGTTTTTTATATTGTTGTTTGAGACAGGGTCTTATTCTTTCACCAAGGCTGGAGTGCAGTGGTACAATTCTAGCTCACTTCAGCCTCAATCTCCCAGGTTCAAGCGATCCTTCCACCTCAGCCTCCTGACTGTCTGGGACTACAGGCACATACCACCATGCCTGGCTAATATTTTAATTTTTTTAGCAGAGACAGGGTTTTGTCATGTTGCCAAGGTTGGTCTTGAACTCCTGAGCTCAAGCAATCTACCTGCCTCAGCCTCCCAAACAGGATAACAGACATTAACTACATGCTATTAACTGAAGAAAGCTGGGTACCCTTTACAGATTTTTTAAGATTAGAAAACAAGAAGAAGATAGAAGAAGCCAGATTAGGACTGTAAGGTGGATGCATAATGACTTCCCATTGAAACTCTCACAAAGCTGCCCTTGTTTGATGAGAGAAGTGGAGCTGAAGCATTGTGGTGGGGGAGAATGACTCACTGGTGACGCTTTCTCAGGTGTTTTACTGCTGAAGCTTTGGCTAACTTTCTCAAAACACTCTCATAATGAGCAGGTGTTATTGATCTTTGGCCCCCTAGAAAGTCAACAAGAAAAATGCCTTGAGCATCCCCCCACAAACTGTTGCCATGACCTTTGTTCTTTTTTTTTTTTTTTTTTTTATACGGGGTTTCACCATGTTGGTCAGGCTGGTCTTGACCTCCCGACCTCAGGTGATCCACCTGCCTTGGCCTCCAAAGTGCTTGGATTACAGGCGTGAGCCACCGCGCCTGGCCTAACCTTTGTTCTTGACTGGTCTGCTTTTGCTATGACAAGATCACTTTCACCTCTTGGTAGCCATTGCTTTGATTGTGCCTTGTCTTCAGGATCACACTGGTAAAGCCATTTCATCTCCTGTTACAATTCTTCAAAGAAATACCTCAGGATCTTGATCTCACTTGTTTAAAATTTCCATTGAAAGCTCTGCTCTTGTTTGCAGCTGATCTGGGTGCAATGGCATTGGCACCCATTGAGTAGAAAGTTCGCCCAACTTTAATTTTTCAGTCAGAATTGTGTGAGCTGCACCAACTGAGATATCTATGGTGTTAGCTATTGTCTGTGCTGTTAATTATTGCTCCTCTTCAATTAGGGCATGAAGAAGATCATTTTTTTCCCTGCAAATTGATGTAGGTGGTCTGCTGCTGCAGCCATCATCTTCAACATCATCTTGTCCCTTCTTAACAAGTTATCTATTTGTAAACTGCTAATTTCTTTGGGACTTTGTCCCCATAAACTTTTCTTAAAGCACCCGTGATTTCACTATTCATTCATCCAAGCTTCACCATAAATGTTGATGTTTGTTATTCAATTTTAGCAGAATTCATGTTGCTCTGAGAGAGGCTCTTTTCAAGTTGATGTCTTATCCTTCTTAGTGCCTCAAAAGAAATCTCATTCAGATATGTTATAACAAGTTAGTGTGAGTTTATTTTGGTGCAAAATAATTTGAAATCCTTGTGTAGTTTTTTCATATCATGTGTTTTCCATGAACTTTTCTAAGTCCCCTTGTATAAGAGTATTATATGATTTCATTTTTTGTTGTTGGTTTTTTTTTTTTTTTTTTGAGATGTGCAATGGCATAATCTCGGCTCATTGCAATCTCTGCCTCCTGGGTTCAAGTGATTCTCCTGCCTCAACCTCCCCAGTAGCTGGGATTACAGGCATCCACCACTACACCCAGCTAATTTTTATGTTTTTAGTAGAAACAAGGTTTTACCATGTTAGTCAGGCTGGTCTCGAACTCTTGACCCCAGATGATCCACCCACCTCAGCCTCCCAAAGTGGTGGGATTACAGGCATGAGCCACTGCACCCAGCGTATATGATTTCATTTATATGAAATTTTAGAATAGGCAAAACTATACTGATAGAAGACAAATAAGTGGTTATCTGGTGTTGGAATGGGGTAGAGATTCTGCAAAGGGGGATGAGTGAACGCTTTTGGGGTGATATTTGGGATGATAGTAATGTGTTTTTTTTCTTTTTTTGAGACGGAGTCTCACTCTATCGCCCAGGCTGGAGTGCAGTGGTGTGATCTTGGCTCACTGCAACTTCTGCCACTCAGGTTCAAGCAATTCTCTTGCTTCACCCTCCTGAGTAGCTGGGATTATAGGCGCCTGTCACCGTGTCCAGCTAATTTTGTATTTTTAGTAGAGACAAGGCACCTTGGCCAGGCTGGTCTTGAACTTCTGGCCTAGTGATCCACCCACTTGCCTCCCAAAGTGCTGGGATTACAGGCATGAGCCACTGCACCCAGCCAATAGTAATGTTTTATATCTTGATTGTTGTGGTGGTTACATGGGTATATACATTTGTCAAAAATCAAACTATACTCTTTTTTTTTTGAGATGGAGATTGCTCTGTAGCCCAGGCTGGAGTGCAGTGGTGCAATCTCAGCTCACTGCAACCTCCGCCTCCTGGGTCCTGGTTCAAGCGATTCTCCTGCCTCAGCCTCCAGAGTAGCTGGGATTATAGGCACGTGCCACCATGCCCGGCTAATTTTTGTATTTTTAGTAGAGATGGGGTTTCACCATGTTGGCCAGGCTGGTCTTGAACTTCTGACCTCAGGTGATCGCCTGCCTCAGCCTCCCAAAGTTCTGGGATTACAGGCATCAGCCACTGCACCTGGCCTATACTCTTTTTTTTTTTTTCGAGAAAGAGTCTTACTCTGTCACCAGGCTGGAGTGCAGTGGTGCAATCTCAGCTCACCACAACCTCTGCCTCCCGGGTTCAAGCAATTCTCCCGCCTCAGCCTCCCGAGTAGCTGAGACTACAGGCCACGCCACCAGGCCCAGCTAATTTTTGTATTTTTAGTAGATATGGGGTTTCAGCATGTTGGTCTGGCTGGTCTTGAACTCCTGACCTCGTGATCTGCCTGCCTCAGCCTCCCAAAGCACTGGGATTACAGGTGTGAGCCCCACGACCCAGCCCAGCCTGTCTTTTTTTAAAAGTTGGGAAAAATATTGAGAAAATTAGATATACTTTTTTGTATTTTTATTGTTTATTTTTTGAGATGGGGTCTCACTCTGTGTGGCCCAGGCTGGAGTGCAGTGGCACAATCTCGGCTCACTGCAGCATTGACTTCCTCTGGGGCTCAAGCACTCTACCCACCTCAGCCTCCTGAGTAGCTGGACCATAAGCACGTGTCACCAAGCCCAGCTAATTTTTGTGTTTTTTTTGTAGAGAAGGGATTTTGCCATGTTGCCCAGCCTGGTCTCAAACTCCTGAGCTCAAGTGACCAGCCCCCCTTGACCTCCCCAAATGCTAGGATTACAGGCATGTGCCACTGTGTCCAGCCTGGTAGTTCTCACAGTAGATTTATGTCTGTGTGTGTGTGTGTGTGTGTGTGTGTGTGTGTGTGTGTGAACTCCTTTGTGCTTTTGTTTACAGCAGTAGATTTTTTTTTTTCCAGAGACGGGGTTTCACCATACTGGACAGGCTGGTCTCGAACTCCTGACCTCAAGTGATCCACCCGCCTTGGCCTCCCAAAGTGCTGGGATTACAGGCGTGAGCCACCGCGCCCGGCCTACAACAGTAGATTTTTAAAAAGAAAAGTCTTCCAGCAATCTTCCAAGAAAGCCATTGTTAAGAATGTAGAGTAGGCTGGGCATACTGGGTGCCGTGGCTCACGCCTGTATTCCCAGCACTTTGGGAGGCTAAGGCAGGAGGGGATCACTTGAGGCCAGGAGTTTGAGAACAGCCTGGACAACGTAGTAAGACCCTATCTCTATTAAAAAAAAAAAAAGTTGGGCAGACATAGTGGCACAAGCCTGTAGTCCTAGCTATGCAGGAGGCTCACTTGAGCTGGAGTTGGAGGTTGCAGTGAGTATGATTGTGCCACTGTACTCTAGCCTGGGTGATAGAGCGAGACCCTATCTCTAAAAAAATAATTTAAGAGTGTTGGTGTAAATCTGTTTATACTTTTTATGCACATTCAAATAAGTGGGAAGGTGGGAAGGTGGGAAGGTAAGATGCCTGGAGCTGCCACCTCAGCCTCCAGCTTGGCACCCCAGGACTCGGCCGGCCCAACTCACCACCTCCCCTGCTCACTGGTGCTGTACTCAGCTGCCTCTTGAGATTTTTCTGCTCCCGTTTTCCTGAAGCTATTGTCACTTCCCGATCTGAGTCTGTAATGGCTGCTTGTGTATATATTTGCATGTTTGTGTGAATGTGTGTGTGTACCTTTTATATTAATACGTTTTATGTTAATAGGTAATTTTTTTCTTTTTTTGAGACAGAGTCTTGCTCTGTTGCCCAGGCTAGAGTGCAGTGGTGAGATCTCGGCTCACTGCAACCTTTGCTGATTCTCCTGCCTCAGCCTCCCTAGCAGCTGGGGTTACAGGTGTATGACACCACACCCGGCTGATTTTTGTATTTTTAGTAGAGACAGGGTTTCACCTTCTTGGCCAGGCTGGTCTCAAACTCCTAACCTCAGGTAATCCACCTACCTCGGCCTCCCAAAGTGCTGGGATTACAGGTGTGAGCCACCTTGTCTGGCCCTAAATTTTATGTTAATAGTTTCCCTCTAAACCTCCAGTACTGGGACTTGGTATTTTTCACTCATGAATTTCATGGACTTTTAAAAATATTAGTAATATTGATCTAAATTATTATTTTTATTTTTTTAAGATGGCGTTTCACCATGTTGGTCAGGCTGGCCTTGAACTCCCGACCTCAGGTGATCCGACCTCCTTGGCCTCCAAAGTGCTTGAGTTACAGGCGTGAGCCACCATGCCCGGCTGATCTAAATTATT